>WOUI01000486.1:0-22297 GCA_012184565.1 Aspergillus floridensis | reverse complement strand
CCCCCTCTTTGAGGCCACCTTCGACTCATGACCCCCCCCCGGCCACCCCACCCTTTCTAACCCCCCCCCTCTCCCCCACACAAACCCCCCCCCCCCCCCCCACCCACAATTCTCCCAAATCCATTTACTATCATCATAGGAGTTTCTCAGCATGCGGTGGCGGCTGCCTGGCGCCCAGTCGACCCTTCCTTCCAGTGTCGCACTTCTCCTGCTTCCAGTTCTTGTTACTCCGCAGCAGTGGCAACAACGACGACATCCTCAACAGCAATATGACATTGCTTCTACCGTTTCCGTCCTGCAACAATCCCACGGACCCCCAGCGGGAAATAATCCTTCATACGTCTCGGATGTGAAGTCCAACGATGTGAGCGCCCTTGCAACCATGGCTCTGGCGGGCTCTAGCCGCGCCGTTCGAGCCCCTCCTGCCCAAGTCAGCAGCAGCTCTTCTGCTGGGCTGGCTCCGCAGCTTCACGCGCGGTCTTTGCAGGACTGGAAGGTTGAGGACTTTGTCCTTCTGGCGACCGTCGACGGTTCCATTCACGCTCGTGACCGCAAAACCGGTGCGGCTCGCTGGGCCCTGGAAGTCCCTAGCAGTCCTACTGTCGAAAGTATCTACCACCGATCCAACCGCTCGAGCTTCGATCGACAACAACCGGAGGATGATTTTATCTGGATAGTGGAGCCGAGTCAGGGCGGTAGCCTCTATATCTACAGTCCTGGCCCGGATGCAGGCTTACAAAAACTCGGGTTGACGGTGAAAGAACTTGTGGATGAGACACCTTATTCCGGGGATGACCCCGCCGTTACGTACACGGCACGGAAGGAGACAACTCTGTATACCATCGATGCACGATCGGGGACCATTCTCCGGGTGTTCAGCTCCCGCGGACCTGTCTCATCGGGTCAGGAATGTCGAAAGGTCAATGGTCTGGATGGGGATGCAGAGGAGTGCGAGACTCCTTCTGGCACCTTAGTGCTCGGTCGCATAGAATACACGGTAGCGATACAAAACACAGAGACGGGAGATCCCATCTGCACGTTGAAATACTCTGAGTGGACGGCCAACAATCGTGACATTGACCTCCAGAGTCAATATGTGAACACAATGGACCAAAGCTTCATCTACAGTATGCATGATGGCGTGGTCTTGGGATTCGACCACTCCGAGATGGATCGCCCCCGCTACACTCAACGTTTCTCGAGCCCCGTCATCCGGGTCTTCGACGTGGCTCGTCCGGTTGGCAGTGACTCGCCTGATCAGCCCACGCCGCTGGTCCTTCTCGCGCAACCTTCACAACCCCCTGATCCTGACTATGGTTCGATCGATGATCGCGATTCACGCGTCTTTATCGATTGCACAGAGGCTGGTGGCTGGTATGCGATGTCAGAGGAGACGTACCCCCTCGTGACTGGGAGAGCCAAGATGGCACAATGCTACAAGAAAGACTATCTTCGTCACGGGCAGCCGTTGACGAGTCTAACCACAAGTCAACAGCAGGATGCTTTGGCCGGAGTACACTCCCTCCATGCTCCTCGTGTCATTCGCCGCCACATCCCAAGCATCTCGGGGCCTTCGTCTGCAGACTTCTCCAATGATACCCCTCCTCGAGGGATCGTCCAAAGCTCGTCCGAAATAGCCTTGCCGCCTGCTCTTCGGCACAGCACTATCATCCGCAAGGGCTGGGATAATGCTGTCGACATCTTCGTCACGCTTCTATTGCTGTTCTTCGGTACTTTCATCTGGTTCAATTCGCATCATATCCAGGAACTGGCCAAACAGAAATTGGACTTGAAAAACATCATTGTGTCATACGGGCAGCCATCACTATCGACGCCGTCGACCCCGGTCATCGATGGTCCCCATATTAAGCAACAAGTTGACGAAACCAGGTCAGCACCAGAGGTCATGGTTGACGTGAGCGTTTCTGAGGAGCAACAGTCCGCTGGTGATATGACCCCCAAGCCTAAGAAAACCGTCAACACTCTGGCGCCTGATACGACTCCTCGAGTTCGCATCCGAGAGCCATCTCAAGGACCCGACGCCGATGATGACGTGGACGACTTCAACCTTCAGGAATCTGAAAAGGGCGACGGAGAGAAGCCGAAGAAAAAAGCTCGCCGTGGACGCCGTGGCGGGAAGAATCACAGACGTGGCAAAAAGCCCACCGAAGGCGAGGCCAATGATCAAGCAGATCGCGTTGTAGAGGAAGTGAACAATCTCCAAACCCAGTCACGCCTGGAACCTGACATCCAATTGACTCGGACTGTGTCGAACGAGATTGTCCAGGTGGGTGGTGTCCTCCAGATTGGTCGGCTCAAAGTCTTCACCGAGGTGGTGCTAGGACATGGAAGCCACGGCACTGTCGTTTACCGGGGGTCATTTGATGGCCGAGACGTAGCTGTGAAGCGCATGCTGGTCGAATTCTACGACATTGCATCGCACGAAGTCAGCCTGCTGCAGGAAAGTGATGACCACGGGAATGTCATTCGGTATTACTGTCGGGAACAGGCTGCCGGATTCCTCTACATTGCCCTGGAGCTCTGCCCAGCCTCGCTGCAGGACGTTGTCGAACGTCCGGGTGACTTTCCCCAGTTGGTTCAAGGTGGCATGGACATGCCCGACGTTTTGCGCCAGATCATTGCGGGTGTTCGGTACCTTCATTCTCTCAAGATTGTTCATCGGGATTTGAAACCGCAAAACATCTTGGTCGCCATGCCCCGCGGTCGCACGGGCCTGAGCTCGCTGCGGTTGCTTATCTCCGATTTTGGCTTGTGTAAGAAATTGGAGGATAATCAAAGCTCATTCCGCGCGACTACCGCACATGCGGCAGGTACCTCTGGCTGGCGAGCGCCGGAGCTATTGATGGATGAGGACATGACCCCGGCCATGATGAGCGCCGAGTCTCAGCACACTGAATCTTCCGAGCCCGCTGTAGTCGATCCTCAAACGAACCGTCGAGCGACCCGGGCTATCGACATCTTCTCCTTGGGCTGCGTCTTCTATTACGTCTTGACCAGGGGCTGCCATCCGTTCGACAAGAATGGGAAATTCATGCGGGAGGCCAATATTGTCAAAGGCAATTACAATCTGGATGAGCTTCAGCGGTTAGGGGAATATGCCTTCGAGGCAGAAGACCTGATCCAATCGATGTTGGCCCTAGACCCACGCAAACGGTAAGTCACGCCACTTGATTCTTTCTCCACTGCTAGCAAGTCTAATCCGGTTCCAGACCCGACGCGAGCGCCGTTCTGACTCATCCGTTCTTCTGGCCTCCCTCCGACCGTCTCAGCTTTCTGTGCGACGTCTCGGATCATTTCGAGTTTGAGCCACGTGACCCTCCGTCGGATGCCCTTCTTTGTTTGGAGTCCGTTGCCTCGCGTGTGATGGGTCCAGACATGGACTTTTTACGTCTATTACCCCGCGATTTCAAGGAAAACCTGGGCAAGCAGCGTAAATACACTGGATCCAAGATCCTCGATCTTCTGCGAGCCTTGCGCAACAAGCGCAACCACTACAACGACATGCCCGAACACCTGAAGGCGCACATTGGTGGGCTACCGGAAGGTTATCTGAACTTCTGGACTGTGCGATTCCCCAGTCTATTAATGAGCTGCCACTCAGTTATTGTGGAGCTGAAGTTGACTCGGATTGACCGGTTCAAGCGTTATTTCACCCCCGTGGAGTAGAAGTGCAGCTTTGTGCATACGGAGACGAAAGATTCGGGTACATATTTTGGAAATAGTTGACTAAAAGCATTTGGAATAATATTTCTCGTGATTTCCACGGTTCTGGTAGCTTCCGGCGCCTTACAACACCTTTTGTGGGAGCGCGTTGGACTGTATAGACTGTTTCCATCGAGTGTCTCGTTGAAGAAATCGGATATTGTAGTAGTGCAAATTGGGAAGAAAGCTGACTCCCGCCAGATTGCGGTCCCATGCCAAAGAGGGCGGCGGATATGAGTCATTCTGTTGATTGAGAAGCACGCGGCTGAGAGGCGGAACTGCTCGCGTGAGACCAAGTACTTTTCACATGCCATTTCTCCGGTGCTCTGCAGGCCTCGCAGCTCCGCTGGACAGTTTACTCCGTCACAGGTACAGCCGAAAAAGGTCGCATGCATCAGAGGACATTCATCTCCGGGTCTGCCCCTGCCGCACCCCGCAGTCTCGGGTAGACCAGCTGTACAGTACATACATATAACTGCGCTTGGATCTAGGTGGCAATTGCCAAAAAACCACGTGACTTTCGCTGCTATGTCCCACGGCTGCCGCGAGGAACAGGGTGGTGTATCGGTTCTTGTCAATCATTTTAAGGTCGACCGGCGGCGGTTGCATCACGCCGGTATAAGTACGCGACAAGTAATTCGCAAACGCGACGATTGGTTTGAATTAGTGCTGCGAGGTCGGCGTGTGTCTTAATATATGATTCCACCTGCAGAAGAAGTTCGTTGGGCAGCGAATTCAGAGACATCCTGTTTTGACCATAACAAGCATAGTATGTGACTACTGAGCGTTTGCATGTCTGGTACGAGGGAGCGGACTTGCAATCGCAGGTTGTTTCCTGAGCGGATGAACTGACGAATTTGCAACTACGCTAGCATATCTAAGGCCGAATAGGTGACAGTGTGTGTGTGTGTGTGTGGTCTGTGTTGTTTGCGTTGAAAAGACCATCTATGGCCCAGCAACGGCAGAATGTCACCAGCTCTCGTTACCGCCTTATCATTGTATCGTTTGAATCCATCGCGTACCACAGCAATCATTGGTCGCTGTCTTTTTTGTCTTCATTACGTACCCGCTTGCCAAGCAAATCTGATCTGAGTCCATCTCAAGTCATAATTGAACCTCCTGCCTTGACTTTTAGCATTTGTTTGCGCCTCAAAGGACTTCCGTGTGTGTGGGTTAATAATGAGCACCTTGTCACAGAATGCGAAAGACAAGCAAGAGTCAGAGGGAAGTGTTACTGGGCGAGGAGACTACCAGATTCGAAGTGGTACTTTTGAGCTTGATCATGCTTGTTCATGCTTGTTCATAATTGTTTAGACTTGTTTATAGTGAAGACTACACAATAAAATATGTTCCTATTTGACTCATTGTTGCCAGTCTGATTCCGATGGAGTGTTTCATTTGTGATTCATCACAGGCTAAGCAAGCACCTTGGTGGATCTCATCAAACAAGGTCGTGGACTTCGTGGACTTCGTGGACTTCGTGGACTTCGTGGACTTCGTGGACTTCGTGGGATCACGAAAGGAAGCTCCTTGAATACCCGACGGTGCTTTTCGTGGCCGTCGAACATGCAGGCTGTCGATGTCGATCTGGACGAGTCAGAGGTTCTAGCTGGGTGTGGCCGGCGAGAGGCAGTCGGGACCGAGGTTAATTGTTCGTATTGATGCCTGCAACTTCGGGCCGCAGTATGCGTATGGTATGGTAAGCTGATCCTCCGCCCCCCTTCTTTCCCCCCCCGGAAGCACATGCATCGACGTCATGGACTCTCGAGTCTCCCGGTATACTTCCTCTTCCTCTTTCTTCCTCTCTCCCAACATCAAATTTAAAGAAGGTACTTGTCAGAACACGACAACTAGAGCTAATTCTGGCATTGTTCAGTATTATACCCAGGTCATCATTGATCCCCTCTACCATGTCAGAATCAAAAACCACGCTGTCCGACCCAACTGTGCCAAGGACCATCCATCGCCGCGGTGTGGCGACTGAATAATAGCCCCGGAAATGCCTCAAGCCCGGGGAAGGTGGAGAGTCTCTCCCCTTAGACCGAGGATCTTCAACAGAACGTGATCCTCTCTCCCGAACCTCATCCATCAACCACTCAGCTTGCTCCTTGGCTCCGACCATGACTTGTGAATCTGGGACACGGTTAACCTAATTCACCTAATTCCTGTCCACCCTGTCCACCTCTCCAGTTCCCCCCGTTTTCGAGACATGCCGGGTGCGCCTTCTGCTCGACCACCCTTTTTGTCCCGCTGATCCGAACGTTTACCGACGACTGGCCCAAAGTCAATGACTCTGACGCACCGAAGATGGCGCGTGTGCATCTGCTGCTCCTGCTCCTGCTCCTGGGCCTTAAATATCGACCCTTTGGCTCGTGATTGTGAGGATCAGTACTTTAACCCTCCTCTTACCCTCCGTCTCCTCGTTGCCTCTTTTTCTTCCGGACTCTCCACTCCAATTTGACTTTCTTTCTTCTTGCTTGTCTTACTTTCCCTGGTCAAGGTTCTTATAGATCGGTAGACTGGCTATACTGCATACACTGCCTCGGCTTGCTTCCTGACTCCCTCCTGTTGCCCTCGAACCACCCCTCCCGTCTCACACAACATGGGTCTGCACGAAGACGAAGACCAGAAGTATCTGGAAGACGTCCAAGCCGTCAACGCTTGGTGGAAGGATTCCCGATGGAGACATACCAAGCGCCCTTTCACTGCTGAGCAGATTGTGGCGAAGCGCGGAAACCTAACGATTGACTACCCATCCAATGTGCAAGCCAAGAAGCTCTGGAAGATCTTGGAGAGCAATTTTGAGGTTTGTCGAGACCGACCTCAAGAGGGGGTGGAAGTGAAATGAACCTGAAGCTAACCATTCTCTTCGTGCTTGCAGAAAAAGGTGGCCAGTTTCACATATGGCTGTCTCGACCCTACTATGGTCACCCAGATGGCCAAATACCTCGACACTGTCTACGTATCGGGCTGGCAAAGCTCTTCCACTGCCTCTTCTACCGACGAGCCCTCCCCGGATTTGGCGGATTATCCTATGGTAGGTTTGGGACATATGGAGATGGCTTGTTCACGTGCTGACATGAGGTACTAGAACACTGTCCCCAATAAGGTCAACCACCTCTTCATGGCCCAATTGTTCCACGACCGGAAACAACGCGAGGAGCGCATGACCACCCCCAAAGAGCAGCGCCACAAGGTGGCCAACATCGACTACCTGCGGCCTATCATTGCGGACGCTGATACTGGCCATGGTGGGTTGACTGCGGTGATGAAGCTGACCAAGCTGTTCGTCGAACGGGGTGCGGCTGGTATCCACATCGAGGACCAGGCTCCAGGCACCAAGAAGTGTGGCCACATGGCCGGTAAGGTGTTGGTGCCCATCAGCGAGCACATCAACCGCTTGGTTGCCATTCGTGCGCAAGCTGATATCATGGGTACGTATCAATCTCGCTTCTCCGCACGAATCTGACTAACGGCGAGAAATGCAGGCACGGATCTCCTGGCCATTGCCCGAACCGACTCCGAGGCCGCCACCCTCATCACATCCACCATCGACTACCGGGATCACGGCTTCATCATCGGCTCCACGAACCCCAACTTGCAGCCGCTTAACGACCTGATGGTCGCTGCCGAGCAAGCGGGCAAGTCGGGCAATGACCTGCAGGCGATCGAGGACCAATGGACGGCTCAAGCTGGCTTGAAGCTGTTCGACGAGGCCGTCCTCGACGCCATCCACCAGGGCTCGCACAGCAACAAGCAAGCCGTGGCGGAGGACTACCTGCGCAAGGCCAAGGGCAAGAGCAACAGCGAGGCCCGCGCCCTCGCTAAGAGCATCACTGGCGTCGACATCCACTGGGACTGGGATGCGCCGCGGACCCGCGAGGGCTTCTACCGGTACAAGGGCGGCACCCAGTGTGCGGTCAACCGGGCGGTGGCCTACGCCCCGTTCGCGGATCTCATCTGGATGGAGAGCAAGCTCCCGGACTACGCGCAGGCGAAGGAGTTCGCCGATGGGGTGCACGCCGTGTGGCCCGAGCAGAAGTACGTTGTCCTTTGCCAGCATTCTTTTTCTTGTTGATCAAGCTGTACTAACATGCACCCGCAGGCTCGCATACAACCTCTCCCCCTCGTTCAACTGGAAGAAGGCGATGCCCCGCGACGAGCAGGAGACCTACATCAAGCGCCTGGGGGCCCTGGGATACTGCTGGCAGTTCATCACCCTGGCCGGGCTGCACACCACGGCGCTCATCACGGACCAGTTCGCCAAGGCCTACGCTCAGCATGGCATGCGCGCGTACGGCGAGCTGGTGCAAGAGCCCGAGATCGAGCAGGGCGTCGATGTGGTGACGCATCAGAAGTGGAGCGGTGCCAACTATATTGATAATATGCTGAAGATGGTGACGGGCGGTATCAGCAGCACCGCGGCGATGGGCAAGGGCGTGACGGAAGATCAGTTCAAGCATTAACGGGGTTTAGATATGTAATGGATGGTGAGATTGAGTCATACTTATACAAGAGTTGTAGATACCTTTTTGGCATTTCAATAGTTTCAAGCTTTTATATATTTAGGTCGGAGATACTCTGTGTACTGTGTACTCTTGACCTGTTAGATCAATTTGACTAAATCTGAAGTATACATTGTAACAGGATAATGATACCTCCATCAAGAACGTAATCCTTTTTGCATGCAGCTCTATGAATCCCGTCATCGAGTAACAGCTTATACACCATTCCCGAGATTCTAGACCCCTCATCACGTGCACCCAGCTGAAAATCCGCTGACTCATCCCCAAGCGGGGCAGCATCACCACCACGACGACGATATCTTCTCCAAATATCACCACAAAGTCATTCACTCCCCTCCTTTTAAATAAAACCACCAACAACAACCCCCCTCCCACCCCTCAATCCAGCACACGGGGCCTCACCCAACACCACCAAAGATGGCCATCCCACTAACCGCCTCCCCGTCGCGCACGGCAACCCTCCTCAGCAACCTCACCACCGTCTCCCTCCGCATCACCACCGCCGCAACCACCTCCAGCCAACCCAAAGAACCGCGCCTAGTAGCCGTCTCCAAACTCAAGCCGGCCTCCGACATCCTCGCCCTGCACACCGCCCCGCCCACCGGCGCAGGCCACCAGCACTTCGGCGAGAACTACCAACAAGAGCTCCTCGAGAAGTCGCGCTTACTGCCGGGGACCATAAAATGGCACTTCATCGGCGGCCTGCAGTCCAACAAGTGCGTGACGCTGGCGAGGGAGGTCCGCGGCCTGTGGGCCGTCGAGAGCGTGGACAGCAAGAAGAAGGCCTCGCTGTTGAACAAGGGGTGGGGCGAGCGCGCGCCCGCGTTGAGGGAAGAGGACCACGAGGACCGGCTGCGCGTGTTCGTGCAGGTCAATACCTCCGGCGAGGCGGAAAAATCCGGGGTCGAGCCGGGCAGGGACGCGGTGGAGCTTTGTCGGTTTATCCGGGAGGAGTGTCCGGGCCTCAGACTGGCGGGGGTTATGACTATTGGGGCGATCGCGAGGAGTCGGGCGGTGAAGGAGGGGGAGGAGAACGTGGATTTTTTGGCGTTGAGGCGGGTGAGGGATGAGGTTGTGGAGGGGTTGGGGTTGACGGGCGAACAGGGGTTGGAGTTGAGTATGGGGATGAGTGAGGATTTTGAGGGCGCGATACGGTTGGGGAGTGATGAGGTTAGGGTCGGGACGGGGATTTTTGGAGAGAGGCCGCCGAGGGAGGAGGCGAGGGTTGTTTAGGGGCTTTTTGTTAAGGTGGGGATGGGGAGGTGTGTATGATAGAGCTTTGGGTCGGGGGTGGCGTAGACGTGGGTGTTGAGGATGAGATGGTAATGATTGCTGGGCTCGGCTGTAATTTGTACTCTATGGTTACACTACATGCTGTGGTATCAAAAGTTTAGACGATCGTCTATCGCTGGCTGGCGCTTCTAATCTATGCTGCGCTGCGCTAATCGACCATGAGATCCACCCCCACGCCCCGCAGCGCGTCTATCACCCAGTTGGGGTAGTTCGACTTCTCACCATATAGATTGGCGAAGAACTCGCGCAGGAACGCTGGGAACCGATCCTCTAAAATAGCCTGCCGAGCGGATCCCATCAACGACAGCAGGTAATGCACATTGTGCATGGTGAGACTGGTACCGTTAGCATCCCTGTTTAATCTGTCAAAGACAAGCAACATACAGATGAGCCCCCACGGTTTCCTTGGCTGTCAGGTGGTGGATATATGCACGCGTGATAGCGAGTCCGCCCTGGTCCCGCGGCCGGCAGATGCTACATGTACAGCCTTCTTGCACCGGCCGGAAATCCTCCGCGTATGACCGATGACGCAGATTCAGTGTGCCGCTGGGTACGACCGCGTTGCCAAAGCGCTGGTCCATGTTAGTTACTGTTGATTCAACGCAGACAGGAGACCCTACCGCAGTTCGTGTAGGCCAGACACAATCAAACATGTCTGCGCCGAGAGCGACACCAACAATCAAATCCTCCGGATAGCCCTACCAACTGTCAGTCGTCAAGGTAGTCACCGATTAGAATCACCGCTGCCTACCACTCCCATGACATAGCGCGGCTTCTTCTCGGGAAGCAAGCCCGTGCAAGTGTCCACCCTGTACTCATCAGCCTTCGCCTCTCTTTTTGCAGTCAAACACATACACCTTGCAAAAGTCCTCCTTGGCCTCTCCACCGGAAAGACCCCCAATGGCAATTCCCGGAGTATCTCGAGCGACCATCGCTTCGCAGCATTGTTTGCGAAGCTCCAGATCCAACCCGCCCTGGATAATACAGAACAGATTTTGTCTCTCCGGATATTTGTGCGCGTCGATGCACCGGTCCAGCCATCTGACCGAGCGCTCCATCGCTTCGTGGATGCGAGCGTGGTCCGGGGATGTGGTGGCGATGACATCGTCCAATTGCATGATGATATCGGAGCCGATGGAGTTTTGTAGGGAGATCGAGTGTTCGGGAGTGAGGAGCCTGGTCCTGTCAGATATGCATCGGTTTTGTAGGTGCGGGGAATACAGACATCGGAGTGCCGTCGTGGGGACTGAGGAAGCGGACGCCTTCTTCGGTGACTTGGGCGAGTTTGAGGAGGGACACCATCTGGAAACTACAAGCCTCTTGTCAGCACCAGTCCATCCAGCTCGCAAATGTATGCTCACCCTCCGCTGTCCGTGAGGATATTTCGATCCCACCCCTGCAACTTGTGCGCACCACCGATCGCATCGAGAACCGCCTGGCCCGGCTTGAGGCCAAGATGGTAGGTGTTATTCAGACAGAGTTGGCAGCCGGTCTGGCGGAGTTGATCGTACGTCAAGCCCTTCAGGGAGGCTTGGGTCGCGACGGGCATGAAGATGGGGAGAGGGACGTCGCCGTGGGGGAGTTGGAGCGTGCTCGCGCGTGCTTTCGTTGTCTATGACAGATAGAGTATTAGCATGAAGCCATTACATCGCGTCGCTCGCCGAGAGAGAGGGCCGAGTACTGACGGAGCACTTGGCGTGTAGATCAAAGGTCAATGCAGAGGGCATTGGTTTGCGCGGGGGCGCCGATGTCGAGGTCGACATGGCTACGATTCGAGCCCCACTCGGGATTATGCAACGGGGACCGCGGGATAGAAACGGTGCTGGAGCCCTGAAGACGGATAAAATGCTGCGTTTGCTGGGACAAAATCTGGCGTATGTCATCAAGAGATTTATTGCGATGAGAGAGAATGTCAACGATGCTCAATCGAATCGTCGGAGAAGATTGTCGCAATCGGCGGAATACATTTTGCCTGATTTGTGCGGTTTGCTTTGTTTGCTTCTGCGCCTTCCCCGCATTGTCGCCGTGCGGAGAATCCCTTCTCTGTCCACCTTTTTACACCATTCCAAAGTTCAAACAGGAAGCATCCAACCCAGAGAAAGCCAACAATGCGCTCTCCTGGCAACGCCAATCGACCACAAGAAGAGCCGCGCAGACTGACATAAACATCGACTGCCAAATCCTCTATCATGAGGCCGAATGCCTGGGTGCAGAAAAACTGCACCGCCCTAGAGGGAGAGCACGACAGCCCATCGACACATCAATCAGGAAGTGCATCAAGGCTGAAGTCCCAAATACCACCTGAATCTGCGCATATTGGTGCACAGGCATCTTCGGCGACAGACCAAGAACATCCTCCTCCACAAATTGGGCAATCGCGCGGAATTTGTGCGTCTTGGACTGGTGCCAGACGCGACTAGAAAAGAGGTCCCACCTCCGGATCGCCCATTGACCCGAGCACATCAAGGCCGATATAGCTGCAGAACATAAATCTGGCGGCTCCACCGAGGAATGTCACTCTGTCTTGATACTGTGGCTTGGAGATGTTGCGCACTTGTTCAGGGGCTCAATTGCATCGCGCATTGAAACATGTCCAGATGCCGTATCGTAGCCGGGCCCCCCAGGTCTGGTCCGACATTCCTCGGGAGCCTCTTCGCTTTGATTCTGTGGGTTTGTTGACACGACTGGGCCAGGGAGCCAACGCATTAGCAGACCAACGTCGGCAAAGTGAAAAAGCAACATAATAGAGTAACCGCCTGCTAGAAGCGCCCGGGATGTGCGCACCAAGTATTCGAGCGTCGTTGAGAGGCAATAGCTTACACATAGCGACAGAAGCGCAAGTGCCCCGGGCCGTAGGGCTGGTTGAGCCGTAGTGAAGCCGAGTGTAGATACCACTACCAAGGCCTCGAGGACCATCGACAAGATAGGATTGAGAAACATCCCGGTGCTGAAGTGAAGCTTGTCACAAGGTGCCCGAGGAGTAGGAGGGGTAGGCCGGTGAAAGATGACAGGTCATTGATAGGCGGGCCAACGTTTCCTTCATAGCGAGAAACTGGACCACGCGTTTCATGAGGGTGAGCAAATGGCACCCCTGGAACAGGCCGAGTCGCTACAACCAAGCCGAATATCCATTTGATGTGGTTTGCTTTGGTGCTTACGTGCTCCACTCACTACCGGCTCTGCTCCACGCACCAGAGAATTAGTTTAGTCCCACACCAGCTGCTGAACTAAGAAGTGAAAATAGTGACCGACATCTTGAAGCAACCGCGCCGAACAGGATCGTCAGATGTCCTTTCGTGTCTGGCCCTTGTGGCAATGCAGACCAGATCTTCTCCACGCACATTGTCTGGATTTGTCGAGTCGGCGGTTCCGGCTGGGACTGCGGAGTGGCGATAATTTCATCCAAGAGCGATGCCATGGCTTCTGTCTCCTCTCCCGAATGCCGTGCTTGTTGTGATATGCTACTCTAGATCGGAGTGGGTTGGTGGTGCTCCTACAAATTGAGGGAACTACTGTGTATCATCATAATGGCAATGGCTGTACATTTACCATGGTCAACGAACGTCGACGTCGCTTAGAGTCTGAAAAGCACCGACCTCACTGTTGAATTCGAGACGAGATGTGAGATGCTAAATACTGGAGCCAAATTCTGTTTGCATCGTACTGCCCGTATCTATCACGAATGGTTGTACCACCGAATTCCATAGATTAGGTTTAGGGTTCGGAGATGGACCAAAGGGCTCCCACTCCGCTGCCCCGCATCCAGCCCTGGACTCACTCCATTCATTTGATCTTATTTATGACACGCCCAGAATCCCATTTAACACCTACTAAGTCGAGAGTATAAGTATGGATGTTACAAGAAACTCTGCTGATAATCCTTTTGGGAGTATTGTGCAGGCGTGGCGTGTACTGAAGCTGGGGACAAGATTTGCTCCATAGACCTAACGCAAAGATAGTGAATTAGCACTCAATCCAGAGAAATCTTGTCTATATTTCCTCAATACTAACAACCAATGCAAGAGTTTTACAAGCCACCGATAGAATACAAACCCAAGGCTTCATTCATCCACCAATTCTAGCTGATCTTGCAGGAAAGACAGTTGTGCGGGAACTCGGCACGGTTCCTTCGAAAGTTGTATTTCTCCACTTTAAACTGATCCGATCGCTCTTCTACCGCAAAATACCGAATCTTATCATCCTGCTCGTTCCAACACTATATCCCTTATCAACTTGGGGAGTTAAGGAGCATAGATAGTATTTGATAGTATTGAACCCCGAAAGTAGTATCAATGGCTTCTTTAACCAAGGAATATAAGAGGCTTCCGACTAATTCAGGACAGATTGAAGTTCCGGGATGATCAACGAGTGTAAAGAGTCAACCATCAAGACCCTCGAGCTCATGCATATCTAGAAAGCCCTTTGCTAGCTGATTCTCAACGTTGCTGTTGGAATGGAGATCTAGAGATGTTCAGAAAGCAACGAGAATAGCCGAATGGGTGTTACCTGCTCTACTTATTCACAACAAGCCATTGCATTTCAAGTACTAGTACCGAACTCCATCTGATTTGGCCTAAACCCAACACGCATGATTGGTGTCAGTTGAAACAATGCACTTGAGAGCAGTATAGATAAATGCAGGCACCTAGTAAGGCATGGGTATAATTAAAAATATCGTGGTCAGGTGGGGTGTACTTTCCTCCCCTACTGATAACTTAGTATTACGTTGCCCCTCACTGCTAGATTGTGCAATTGTGGAACAGAAGATGATAAGGGTGCTAGAGGGCGAACATGCAACGGATAACGGGATCGAGAGAAATCTTGGAACGCGCACGGAGGATGTCTTGGTGGGAGACTAAACCCTGAAGTGGTTTAATCTCCGCAAAGGTTAGTTCGTACATGGCATGGATCGACAGCGGTATCATGGATTTGAAGCAAGGGTACGTACTACAAGTAGTATTGTGGAGTTTTGTATGAAGTCGGCATCGTCAACATCCAGCCTTAATCTCAATCAATTCATTTAGCTATCTCAATAACTTCAGTGACTTTTTTTTTTCCGAGAAATCTCTGCGCATATTCAATTCGGTTCACTGTGAACTCCGAGACACGGGTCGATCTACGCGTAAACGCCACACGTCGGCATATGGGGGTGTGGATCTTGCGATGGCTGGAACGTTGAAATGGCCGTGTGATCATTTGCTGCAGTTCTCCGATGTCGTCAACTCAGACCCACATTTGATTAACCAGTGCGACAACGGTGCGACGACATACTGCTAATATAGTGGGGTTCGTGGGGACAAGTTGACGGACAACCTTTCCAGGTTGGCTTCACCTCATTAATATTAATTTAACCTTGGAGGTTAGTATTTCACTAACCCCAGGAGTATACAGCCAGACCGGCATTTCCGTCGCGGTCCGAACCACCGCTGCAGCTAGCACATCCCCTCAATGCTCTGTATCCCAAGGGTGACAGCCAGCACTTCAAGTGCTTAAAGATTTATCCATGCGGAGAAACCTCGGAACGGGGTTTCTTCAGAGGACATGTGGAGTCGCGCAGGGAAGGGGAAAGGGGGAAATTCAAAGGATCTACACGCCGGCTCCACCACCCGCTAAAGTCGGAGTGCGGATTACAACCATATCAGATTCGTCATCAGCAATGAGGAAAGAGGATATATAACCATCCAGATGCCAGCCATACTCATACCTCCTCCACAGCATCTCGGGGTGTCACTGCGCTCATCGGTTCACCAGATATTGGCCAACGTTCCGTTCTTTTACCTGTCGCTCATTCTCCATCACGCTCCTTCGCTGACTTTACTCTTCAAGGTCTCGCAAACATGAGACTCGCCAACGCCTCGGTCCTGGCGATGCTGCCCGCCTCGGGCCTCGCTGCCTGTGGGACTGCCTACTCGGGCAGTCAGATCGACGGCACGCTCCTTCACTCCGTCGTGCTTGACATGGGCACCGACGCTGCCAACGTCACCGCCACCCAGTACGACCAGTACTTTAAGCAGGGAAGCGCCCTTGAGGGCGTCAAGGCTGTCATCGAAGACAGCCAATTCTACATCAACTTGTGGGCCATCCCAGGCACCGAGTCCGCCTTCAACAAAAATAGCCTGTGCCTGAGCGACGGCTATCTGGTGAACCAAGTGCCCTGGCTGTATTACAACACGACCACCGCGACGTGGTATGGCGGTTACGAGGCGGAGACCGAAGCCAGCAGTTACGAGGCTGCCGCCCTGTCGGTCGTCACCAACATCGTCGCCGGTCTCGAGGTGCGCTTCTGGGATACCAACGGCGATGGCTACACCGACCTCATCGACGCCGACTACCTGGAGGGCGTCACCGTCGACACCATCACCCAGAACGCCAACGGCACCTACTCGGTCTACCGCGGGAATATCGACGTCGCCAACAAGACGCCCTGGGAGGGCACCATTTTCGACGCCGACCTTTTCAGCGGTGCCGGCCCGGCTATCCCCGCCAGCAACTTCGATACCACTATTCAGCCTGGCGACGTCGCGCTGTTCTGGTACGGCAACCAGGGCTGGGCCATGAAGCGCGCTCAGGACGTGGTCGGTCTCTTTATCGACGGCGCTGATCATACCTATTACGACGTCGGGGGCGTTATTTACGGGGACGCCATGCGCTTTTCCCGTAACAATTTGCCTATCTCCAACCGGCCCGGCGAGTTCACCGACGCGCAAAAGTTCTTCAAGCTCACCAACGACTCGGCCGCCGGGCTCAATGTCAGTCTCTGGCTGGTCCCCGTCACCAACACCACCAACCGCGGCGGCCCCGTCGGCATGACGAGCGATGGCAACTCGCGCGACTTCCTCACCAGGGCTGTCGCTCAGGCCCAGGCTCAGTTGGACAACGTGACCATCAGCACCAGCGGTGCCGATGTCCCGTCCACCCAGGAGTGGGTCAACCAGGCCAACTACACCCAGCTCCACGACGCCATCGCCAGGGCCAACTTGGCGCTCTCTCTGGCTAACAGCTCGTCCTTCCTGCTTGACTACCAAAGCTACGTGCTGTACCTCACCCTCGATGGCGCTAGTAATGACATCGGCGCTACCTTCGCCGACTTCACCTTCACTGGCTTCGAGAAAGCAGAGAAGCTCGGCTCGGCCTGAGCCCGTCATTGCTGTGCCCCACAAACCTCCATATTATTCTGTCAATAGATTCACAATAGACTTTATTAAGTTGGACAAGTTGGACAACATAGACCCATGATGTATGTAAATCCCCCCCATCAGCCCCACTACAGTAATGTAATGAAGCGAACATATTCGAGCAGAATGTCTGGCCAGAAAAAAAACCAGTATGCCGTGAGCCGCAAGAAAGGAATCGCTGGGTAGGTGAGCAAGACATTTATCCTTACTTAGGAATGGCATGTGTGTTATGAGAGATTTCTTCCCAAAGATTGATCTGATCGCCGGCTGTTTGTATTTGAATAGGCGGACAACGTGGACAACACATGGACTGAACTTCACCCGGCAGAGAAGGTGGGTGCAACTCCAAAACCCTTCGGCTAGCTCATCGCTACGTTTATGATTTTCATCTTCTTGAGCAGCTAGGGAGCATACGGGCAAGCCTGTTCTACTGCAACCCGCCGCCGAGCTTCACAACGAAGTATTTTCTCAGTCGTGGTTCCAGAAATCATGTCAGAATCTACTCTCCCGGCCGGTTGCCCCAACGCGCGAATTCTGGATGCATGTCATGGATTCCAAAAATTAACGCCACCATCCGATAACGAAGAGGACATGATGACAACAGAGACTGTTGGTCCAGGGGCGTTGGCGGCCAAGGAATTGAGCTCTTCTACGAGCACCTCCTCATATCATGCCGCTGGGACGCCCAGACCAATTGCTCGATCGCCTCGTTCTTAAACATGGCGACTTTGGTATCAAGAACACTACGATCAAGAATTTTGGGGATCAAAAACCTCTCGCCACATCATTATTCGACTGGGGAATCGGATGCATTGCTCCGGCAATCTCATCGCATGCTTTGGGGGCAGTCAACACGGTCGATTTGACAATCGGTATCGATGGTGAACCATCTGTGACCCGATTACCCACAGACACTACTTTGTCGGTTCTTCAGGAATATGCGGGATAGGCACACCACTGCATTCAAGTCAGTTGCACTAATCCCCAGTGATACACAACCTGAACATATCACATCAGTGACCGACAATTCACATACGTTGTACAGTAAGGGGCCTGGCTAGAAAGTTGCTACACAAGCTGGAAAGGATATGCGGCATCTATGGTTTGCGTACAAGACTGTTTCAGTGCAGATCCGAATTATTACTTTGGCAGGCTTGGACAATGGGCTGAGTTGAACGAAGGAATTGGGCGGTCATTGAACAAGAAGCATGGGCTCTTCGAGAGAGACGATTTACCTCACATAGTCTCTGGGTCGCCGGTGGAATTCAAACAAACAACATTGTCTTCTGCCAGAAATCACCAACCACTCCATTCCACCAAAGCAGGAGGCAAGAAGAGGACCACATGTAAAAAGGCAAAAACATACAACAGAAGGGATTCGCTGGTGGTCACCCACCCAACTACTAACCTCCCGGCGTGTGGCTTAAGTACGGCTGAGCGGACGGGAAGCCCTGTTTTCCACACCCTGTGGTCGTATGTACCGTTAACGAGCCTGAAAAAAAATACAATCATTTTGTCTTCTGGGGACACTGCACTAAACTTGTCAAAATGATGGAATGTACAGTACGCGGGACCTCAATCAAACCCCCGCGCATCACTCACCCGCCGCTCCTCCGCCCAGGCCGCCAGCACCGCGTAGTCGCGACACACGCGCTCCGCCCCCCACCCGGTGACGCCGCCGAGCGCGGCATCCACGGGTTCCAGCGTCGCGTCGGCCGCGCACATTAGGGTCTACCGTAGGTAGTCTGAAACAGTGCCGCACGTGTCGTGGGTTGTGCTGCTCATCCTTGTCTTTCTTATTGACGTTGTGCTGATCGAGGTGGTTCCCACTCATGATCCCATAGTGGCTCTAGTGGATCGACCACTGTGGGTTTAGGGCACAGCGGTGATATCAGCGCTTCGGTTGGTTTCGCAAACAAGCAGTCAAGGGTACGGGAATTGAAGGGGCCGAGAGATCTCATACTAGGCAATGTAAATGGTGGACCACCGAGACCGTGTAATAGATCTGGTCGGTACCGGGCGTAGCGTATCGGACTGTCCCTTGACCGACTGTTTATCTTTGTTCGTGGTTAGGAAGGTCTGACACATAGGGCACAGGGCCCAGGGAGAGGGGGCAAGTTCCTGGGGAAACCCTTACGCGGAACGATTGATTCCCATGCGGCTTGGGTGTTGGCATCATCGCGGGGATCAGCCCCAAAGGTGCGGTTGTAGGTGAAGACTTCCTTGTTGGTTCGCAGTGGGATGGAGGCTACAGCATGGGTCGAGATCGGAGGGGAGGGAGTTAGCTGTTGGCAATGGCTGGAAAAGAGAGGGCAACTCAAGATTCGAATATACGCTAGGGCATGGTCTATGATGATCAAGACGGCTCCCCACAAGGCCGCCGATGCCGGCTGAGATAACAATGCTGATCAGCCATACTAACAGATAGCAGCACTGCTGCACAAGGCGAGTGCGCAAGCGACCAGGGTCAAAATTGGGGGTTAGGGGTTCATAGCCGGGCTGAGATAGAACATGGTTGCCAGGTGCGTTTAATGGATAAGTCTGAAGAGTTGCGGGCAGGCAAGGGATGGGAAGATAGCCGATAGGTTCTTCAAGGTTACTTATATATCAATAGCCCTACCGGTAAGAGGTGTAGGGGAGAAGCCACGCACTCGTCCAGTCGTACTTAGCCCTACCTTGATTAACCTGAGGAGGCGGAAAAAGCACCACTCCGCAGCTTGCAGAGGTACAGTACAGCACATCGTGCTAGAGGGAGTTTTCTAGGTAATTGCTATCACATCTATACATTTACGTGTACGCGAAGGCTCTGGGAACCCTTCATCCTCTTTTTACAGGGAAGGTTCTTCAGCGCAGTGGTGGCTCCACATCTGTTGCTCTTCCGTATACGACCCCAATGGTGGTGGTTTCTCAATTCCACCTTCTCCCCAACTCGCCTGACGAGCAACTCGGTTGCCATCCTCCTTCAGAGGATAAGACTCCCCGCCGACAATATAGGGGCTCTCCTGGCCACCGCCCATGCTAGCATAGTGTTGACCTAGCAGCTGATCGGGTCCTTCCAAGCTATCGTTCCAAATATTGCAGCCATGACTTGATCACCGCTCGTTACCTAGTACAGTAAACTGGACAAGTCGTAACGAGTTGCTCTTGGACTTAGTAACTTCAAACCCATAGAACTAATCACACGTCGGAGCCGGGGGGGGAAGAAGGTACGGTCCCCTGACAAGGAGAGACTTGGAAAACATGGCGCATCAGGGGTACGTTGCTGAGCCATTGCTCGCGGAGCAAGAACGAGCTCGGACTCCTCCTCTTCTTGCTCATCCGTCCTTCGAGAAAGATCTTCTCACTCAGGCACCGAAGAGGAGCTTCACGCGGATATTTGCCCCATGGCTCATTCATCTATGCATCTTGCTGAGTTACACGCTCCTCATATTGGCCATCATCCGCCATGCCCTAAACGATAGGAACGAAGAAACTCGTCCAGCGCTTCCCTGTAGTTCCTGCCTCCTCCTCCTCTTCCTCCTCCCCGTCCTGCTCTTCTTGCCTCAACTAACATATCTTGCGCAGTACCAGATAGAGAGGGTCTGCAATGGCGCTCTCGACGATTCCCCACAAACATCGTCAATAATCCGCTGGCAGGGACCCCACGGCCCGAATTGGAGAGTGCCTGGTATGACCTTCTGCAGAGTGAGTCTGAATCCGATCTTTCAACCTTGTCCGTGTTTCTCCATGGGATAACACTTTCTTACAGACGACAACATCCGCGTGCCGATCGGATATCTCAAGGAGAGAAACTTGAAGTCGGTGTACACCAAAGACCACACCGAGGGGATCGTGTCTCTCAGTGTCTATCACTCATTATACTGCCTGGTGAGTCCTTTCCTCTAACAGCCCCTAACAGCCCCTTGCCGATAAACTGTGTCTGTATCTCTCCCTCTCTCTCTCTCTCTCTCTCTCTCTCGCTAATAAATAATAAAGAAAAAGATAAAGCACAAGCACATGATTTTCAAGGAACACTACTACGCGGACCGGGACGAGGCCACCATGGCGCGCGAGTGAAAGCACGCCGACCACTGCGTCGAGTACATCCGGGAGAGCCTGATGTGCCAGCCGGACCTCGCTCTCGTCACCTTCCGGTGGATCAACGACACAGCGCAACATGCGGCCGCTGCGACCGAATTCTACCCGACCAATTTCGACGTCGACGCGCACCGCTGTGCGGATTGGGAGTCTCTGGATTGAAGGACGGGCCAGCGCGCGTTTGATCTGTCTCGCGTGGATCTATTGGATCGGCCGCTGGGAGGACTTGAGATGAAGATGGAGAAGGGCCAGGGTTAGGGGGAGGGGGACTCGCAGGAGATTCTTGTCATACTTTGAAAGACTGAGCGATGCGCTGACGGAGCGCTTACCAGAGGGCGGGTGAGTAGGTGACTGATACCGTGCCTAGGGTTATGCTCTTCATGGTTCTGCTGAACATCGATCTTTCTGCTCTTGGAATATAAGGATAGCAGCAGCTGAGAATATTACTGGAAGCTATGTAGCGCAAAGTCCAGATGGATGAGAATATGATATAGCATTCACAGTACCAAGGGTCTCTCAACGGCTGCAGTGTTATTGCAATGAAGTCTTCACGTCAAGCTATTTCTAGAGTGGCCTGGTTTCTCATGCGTACTGCGCGAAGACGTTGAAATGACATTAGTTGCCCATATTGTTAGTGATTGAACACAATCAAATACATACGACCACAGGGTGTGGAAAACAGGGCTTCCCGTCCGCTCAGCCGTACTTAAGCCACACGCCGGGAGGTTAGTAGTTGGGTGGGTGACCACCAGCGAATCCCTTCTGTTGTATGTTTTTGCTTTTGCAAAGTCTTGGTTTTGATTGACCCCTGTTCTCTGCACGATGGCATATCTATCTAAACTTTACCTGCCCACGTATCTAGTCAACTAAGTCAAAAATTGTTGATAGTAGCTCGTCTGTCACGAGAGCCAGCTGTTTTTGAACTCCCGACTCCACCTTAGCTAGTTGGCTATGCCCTCTGCTCGTGGCCCCGTGTGTAGTCCGCTCTTATTGAGTCGATAGCATCGAGTCGGACAACTCAGGCCAAGAACAACACCCAATCCCGCTCTTTCCGCTGTAGCGCCAAGTTCTATTACTCCACTGTTCCACCGTGCTGGCCTCGGCTGGTCTTGGCGAGAAGCGTGATATGCAAGCACATATATATGTATTGGTGGAAATGTCCACGGTGCATGGCCAGGCAAGCTGACGGCTGTGGCTCACCATTCTGGCGATCCCTTCAATAGGTTGTTTGCTTACACTGCCAAGGTACAACTTTTGCAGTGATCTCTTCCGCTTCCAGCACCGTCGATCTTGCACAGACCCGAGTAGGCGCTGTCCTGGTCAGCGCAGCGGTCATTGACGACGTCGTTGGGCTTGTCATAGCAAGGTTTGTGCGCATTTTCTTCCTTTTGTTGCCATCGCCCCCCCCCCCCCCCCCCCCCCCCCCCCCCCCCCACCCCCCCGCCCCCCCCCCCCCCGCCGCCCTCCCCCTCCCCCCCCCTCCCCCCCCCCCCCTCCCCCCGC
>WOUI01000485.1:0-22315 GCA_012184565.1 Aspergillus floridensis | reverse complement strand
GGTGGTGGTTGGTGTGGGGGGGGGGTGGGGGGGGGGGGGGGTGTTTTTTTGTTGAGGGGGGGGGGGGGGGGGGGGGGGGGGGGGGGGGGGGGGGGGGGGGGGGGGGGGGGGGGGGTTTGAGGGAAGCGTACTGCTCGATGGAGACGTTATGTCCTAGGCCGCCGAATTCGCCCTGGATCGCGATCCGGGTTGGGTCGTAGGGGGTCGAGTCGATGGAGTAGAAGGGCGTGCCGCATTGGGGGTTCGCGTAGTGGTGGTTATCCTTGATTCACTTTGTGTTAGTTTTGTAGGGTGCCATGATTGTAAATTAACACAGGGCAAAGCGATGAGCAAGGTAGGGTAGGGCAAACGAACGTGGAAATCCCCCGCGCCGTGATCGTGCCATCCCGAGGTGGAATCCACCAGCCTCGTGGGATCGAGTTGTTTGACGCGCTCCGTCAGCGAGAACTCCGGGTAGTACGAGGTGATCTGCCCCCAGCCTTCGTTGTAGACCACCCAGGCGAAGATACTGGGGTAGCTTTTCAGCTGGTGGATCATCAGCTCGAGCTGGCGGGCGAATTCCTGCTGCTGGGTTCCGTTCGGCAGGATGGTCGCGTCGCTGGCGTCGTTCTCGAGCGGGCGAAGTGACGGCATGTCTTGGATGACTAGGAGTCCGAGCTCGTCGCAGGCGCGGTAGTACAGGGCCGGCTCGAGTTTGATCTGGTGCTGTGAGTGTCTTTTCGAGGGGTTGGTTGAGTGGGTAAGGGTAAGCTTACGTGCTTGCGGACCATGTTGAAGCCCAGATCCTTTAGCACGCGCAAATCATACTCCATGGCTTCGCGGTTCGGCGGCGTGTACAGCCCGTCGGGCCAGTAGCCCTGGTCCAGCGTGCCGAACAGAAAAGTGAAGTTGCCGTTCACCAGCGGCCGCTCGATGCCGTCAATTGCGCCGCGCGAGATGGTCCGAAATCCCAGGTAGCTTGCCACCGTGTCCTCGCCTAGGGTCACGGTTACGTTGTAGAGGTTGGGCGCGTCGGGCGACCAGAGCTTGGGGTTGGTGACGTTGAACTGGAACGGCTGGTCGGAGGTGCCGTTGCTGGACCCGATCTCGGAGTCGCCCTCGTGGACGGCGATGCGCACGGAGGTGCTGTTGCCGGTGGCGCTGTGGACGGTGACGTTGACTGGTTTGGTGGTTAGTGTACAGTGATTGAAGAAGTGTGGAAGGCAGACAGCTGCTTACCCTGTCCATGCATGTCGCCGCTCAAGTCCAGCTGGGTGATATAGTTGGCGGGCGCGGACTCGATCCAAACGCTCTGCCAGATTCCACTGCAGGGGGTGTAGAAGATGTGGCTGGGGACCAGGTGCTGTTTGCCGATGGGGATCACATAGTCGTCGCTGTCGGTCGGATCGTGAACATAGACCAGGCTGTAGGGCTTCTGTTAGCTGGGATAGCTCGAGGGCTGCAGCTGCGATCTACGTACAGCTCATTGCTCATCGTCGCGTTGACAAATAAAGTAATGTCCACTGTGAATTCGAAGTAACCTCCCCGGTGGAAGCCCGCTTGCTGTCCGTTCACGAATACAGTGGCTTCATAGTCCACGGCCCCGAAGTTCAACAACACGTTTAGTCCACTCCATGAACTGGGGACGGTGAAGTTGGTGCGAAACCAAGAGTAGAATGCTGACTCTGCTTGAATGCCTACAAAAATTGAATTAGCTTCTGCGTTCAAAGGATGAGCTGGTGCAACCCACCCGAGAGCCCGCTCTCCAGACAAGAAGGAATCAGCACTTCCTGAGCAAGCGCCTGTCCGAATGGCGGACTTTGCACCGCATCCAGACTCGTGGCAGCCTGGTACTGCCAGATTCCATTCAGATTCTTCCAATCCGACCTCTGTCGTTGCGGTCGAGGATACTCGGGCCAGGGGTTGGTGCCCACTTGTTCGGTCCAGTTCGTCGTCAGCGGCGGTTCCTTCACCGCATATTTCGTCGTCTGTCGCGAAGACAGGTGCTGGATACTTCCGATACTCCGTGCCAGAGACTCGGAGGCCAGAAGGGGTAGAAGCCAAGTGGAAACCCAATGCATGACGGCCGTTAATGTCTAAAGAAAAAAGTATGCAGCTGAAGTACAGCAGCAAAATACCCCCCCAGGACATGAACCTCAGCCTGGGGCATTTATAACATTTCGATTATCTACCTAGGATTCATGCTGGAGGCAAAGCAGCAAGTGCCGAAAAGGGCCTGAGCCAGCAGATCCTACACCATGTCATCAGGCTTTTGACCCACTCCGGTCAGCTTGATTGTCATGGCAGCACCACGATAAGAGGGAATGATGGGGACACAGAATATTGAGCAGACGCCGAACACACAGGAGTAGGGTCTTGGTGTGCTCCACCGGCCATCACTTGATCGCTTGGCAACCCAGCATCGTGGTGCGAAGTGGATGGACTCGGGGAGAAGCCATGGGTGATGAACCGGCCCGAATGGTTGACAGCCATGTCCCTTCTGTGTCCGAGTACGTGTATATTGGATCAACATCTGCCAAATTTGAGAATTCTGAAGCTGTATTCCTTTTCCCAAGCCTCCAAGTATCTTCTCCACCGATGGGTGAGTTGGTAAGAGACTCCGACAGTCAAAATCACTGCATCGGGCCCTGAGCGCTGACTCAGCCAAATCGCCCAATGAGGGCCACGGATCACGAAGCAGGTTTTGGCTCAATTGGAGTCTTGGGACTGGGCTGCATGAACGGACTGCCAATCACTGATCTCATCCTTTCACATCTCAAGTTTGGGTGCCGTGAATTTGCCTTCTGACCCCTTTCTGCGTTCCCAGGTGATGGGCACTTCCCTACCTGCAGCCCTGCGTGTTCGTCCTATTGTGTTCCAGGGGCATGTACTTTGTCCATGGTTTATCCTTCCCCGCAGATTTTAGCCCGTCCCCCGTGCCTTTTCTTTCTGTCCAAATGCTAACTCGTAAAGTAACGTGGCCAGCAGTTTTCCCTATCACTTCCTACCCCGCATGTCGCGCATAAATGCTGCCTAGGATGGCCTTCAGGATGGAAGCCTCACCGAAACTACGAAAAGTGGGACTCAGAGGTATACTGCATCATTGCATCAGCCAAGAACCCGAGCGATGATTTCATTAGGTTCGGGTTCAGAGGGATTGCTCGGCCACGTACCAGCCTTGTTGTGGCCCTGCTAATCAGCCCTGCCAAGGTGCCTGGAAGTGATACACCATGTCAGGTGGGTGAGACTGATGTGATTGTGTTGTTCTCATTCATTTCTACATCACATCACGGTCTTTGGGTTTCCGGTCTCGACCCCGAGACCATAGTGGGGTGACGTGACCGGCAGGTCATTGTTCCTTTGGATCACAAAGACATGATAGTCTCGAAGATGAGTGTCGATCGATTGATGACCCCGCTGTCTTTTGGCTGCCATTCCATTTGTTGGGTTCCGATGGGTTCGATGCGGATGGGGGCTAGGGTCGGTGGTGATCACGAGATGGCTGACCGGAAGACTCGGAAGAGTCCCTGAGCCCCATGGAGTCCCATGCAAGTACTCATACAATGTCCACTTGCACTTGATAATTGCGATGCGCGCAACTCCAATGTTTGATACTTCTTGCCAAGTAGTGCAAGATCTTAAACCCGCCCAACGGTCGCTGGAAAACCAGGCGCGGTCTCAATCTCAGGCGTGGCGTCGCACCCCACATTCCCCCCGGGATTGAGGATTATCCGCTGTAGGGAACGCCACCACGGTCTGCAATCAGTGGCAATGAACGTAGTCATTCGAGAAGGTATGCATTGACCACTCCGGCCTCATTATTGATGTTTGTTGTCGGTCGGTCGGTCGCCGAGGCGGGCGGTCACAACTCCCAAAAGGCCCGATGATCGCGGTATGGGGTTGGGCTCGGGGTTCCGAAATGTGCAGGCAGCCATGGAATCTCAAATGTTGGACCTCGGTGTCGCTACTGTTGACACGAGGCCCACCATTCCATCTTTGTACTATGGGTCGTTCGCTGTCATGCCGGTCGCCGACGCGGGTTGCAATGTCCCAAGTATGATGGGGATGGGGCTAGGCTCGGTGTTCCCGAATTGTGAAGCCGTGGCATCTCAAATGCTGGATTTCTGAGTGTCTCGACTTTTGGAACGTAGTCCACCATTCCATTTTTCGTTGACGTGGGCCCCTGGCTGTCAACTTTGTCGATCACTTTGCAGGTCACATTATTTCAGTAATTCTTGTAGTGTCAACAGTCGGACACATCTTGGCAGCCCACTTTCTTCATGGTGACCGGCAAGGCCTGTTTGGCTGGACCATTGCACCCCGCGTATCACCTCTATTTCGATCGTATGTTTTTGATTATCAAGATGCATGAGCTTTTTGTCCACTCATTGTCCGCTTCGCATCCTATCATGTCCCTGTTCGAAGAATTGAGAATGTGATGGGATGCCTGTTCGGTGGAAATCATCCTGTAGATTGTCGGGAGAGTGAGTAAGACTTTCGGATAGCGACTCAGGAATGGGATTGGTGGCTCTGCGCAGCACCGAGGCAGATAAAATAGTTGTTCCCTGGTCATGACGATCTCGAGGGTCTTGATATGGGTTGAAATCGAGATTAATGTATGAATTGTGAATAGGAAGAAATGTTCGATATGGTCTATCTCGCAGATCGCAGCACTCAACGGCCAAATTTGCTCTTCTAATCCTTCAGTGACCGGCCCAGTCTTTGTTATATGCTGGAGAAGGATCACAGGATCAGCGATGGTATGGCTAGTCAATGAAAGCACTGCATCGATGCAGGCTCGCCATGTCCAGCATCTGCCTTGCGTGGGCGCAGGTGTCCAGTCAATTGACAGACACAAATCGAACGTGCGGAGCGGAATGTGCGCCCGTCCCTAGTAGCATATGAACAGGAGAGATCAAGACAGACCGGCATAGAGACAGGCGCACTATTCATCTTCATTCTCGCACGATGCTGAAGGAGGTCGAGGTTGCCCGGCCGGGACAGAAAACCGGAATGGACATTGTGATCCCTCAATCTCCATCTCGACCCGACCGTATGTAGTACCAGATCTGTTAGGTTAGCGTAGTCTGCGAGGTCACAGAAGGTATTTTCAGCCGCTTGGCTACGCCGACACGGCACGCTTTCCATCTGGGATACCCTTGCCGACGGTGGCGAAATTGCTGATCCGGGCGAAATAAGCACGCGATGATAGATAGCAAATGCTGGACCCATGTTTCGGACCACGGATATACCGAACAAGCGTATTTCTGTCAGCACCGTAGTGGACAACAAAAGAGCTGAGGCGACAAGTTCATGGCGCGGACATGGACGACTGGCAAACACCTGTTCAGCAAGCCAAATCTTCCTACCACGAGTCATTCAGCATTCAGCCAGCCCCGAGAAAAAGTAACAAGAGAGCAGGTGTTTGCTGCGGATCCTAGGAATGATACCAAAGGAATAGTCGGCTATTATCTCCTACGTGATCAACTGCAGGTCTCATGCGGTCAGCACAGAAACTACATTAGCCTCTATGGGGTTGTCCGGCGTCGAGCCCTAGTCCGCCACTGGCCTGCGGCCCGTCATGATCGCTTCGAATTTCCATCTTATCGCTAGAGTCTGCCTGCCCAGTAAAGCCTGCGCCGGGTTGATAACGCTTTGACAAGCTTCGGTGGCAAACTGTGGGTTCCTTGATCTAGACTCCTCCAGACCAGGGAGAGGGCAGTCTTTACTGTCACTATCGGGACCGCAAAGTATGACATCGCGTCTCCGCCAGTTGTTTGTGTATCTTTGGATAGGATCGAAAGACACATCTTGCGAGTTAGAGCGAGTAAGCGATCGAGCAAAAGGGCCGAAGGACATCTGCACTCCGTGATCTCTTCGATTAACCTAGTCAGACCCACTAACCCGGATCCGGTGTGGCTTGCGATGCTGTGTCTTGAAGTAGGCCATCAAAGCCGATGGACTGCGCCCGGACCTCAGCTTCGATCTCATAGTGGCATTAACAGCTAGCCTGAGTTGTCCATAATCGCTAGTTCAGCTTTCAGCCCTGAACATATCGCAAACCTAGACTGTAGAACCCAAAGCCACTGTACTTCGGCGACGCCGCCACCTCGTAGCCGCGTTCTCTGTGTAACATGTTCGCCCGGTATTTAAGCCATTGGGGCTCCCTCTCTCCCAGTCAGCAGCTAACCTAGAGATTAATACCTGGACAATAACTCCACATACTTGACAATCTCGCAGATAAAGCACAATGACACCTCAACCACTGCGACCGATTTCCTACCGGAATGACCCGCTGGGTACGATCAGTTGTACGGCTCCAGTTCATTCCGAATACCACTTCCTGGCAACAGGCATCCCCAACGAGAATGACCCAAGACCGAATTCAGTCACGCTTGACCCGGTCGCATTACATCTTCCTTGGAGAAGTTCCTTCCCCGCAGCGCGACAGTGCCGATTTTGGAGCGAGGCCGAAAATGCTGGCAAGGCACTCCTCCAACAGATCAAGCGGATCAACCGTGCAAACAGCACCAAGGATGGCTTGGCCAAGATTGACACGAATGAAGAGGAGATAGAGCTCTCGAACAAGGAGGTGGAGCGAATCGTGAACGCGTCGAGCGCGGCCGTGTATATGAACCCCAACTGTTCTGCCAAGGAGATTGAGATTATCTCGCAGCTTAACCTGATACTCTGGATCCATGATGGTATGGCTCGTGGTACATCTTTCGGCACAGATTCGAGTTGCTGACATTCTCACTGGCAGACATCCTCGAGTCGTCGGATTCACCACACGAGGTAATTATGCAAGCACTTTACGCAACTGAAGGAGGTTAACATGCGTGACCAGAGTGCAACGATCATAGAGAAAGTGACGGCGAGCTGGGCCGACATTCTGGCTCACCCACATAAATACGCGGCACACTCCTCAGATATGTTTGTTGGCCTGGCCCAACAGATGCTGCGCATCAGTGGTCAAGGGCAAGGGCTTATTCAAGGATACCTAACGTGGATGGCGTTCATGCGGTCGACAATGCGAGACCAGTTCACTTCACTCAGAGATTATCTCGACTACCGGGCGGTTGACATCGGCCGAGAGTAAGTACCTCGTATCCTCACGCCGCCTTCATAAATCAAGACCTAATCTCATTCCCTTCGTGCAGCTATATCCTGGCCGCCGTGAAGTTCGGTAACAGAATCAACATCTCACCCGCAGAGGAAACACCGCTAGCCCCGTTGATCGGTCTAGCCATGGACCACATCATCATGACCAACGACCTGTTCTCCTACGACAAGGAACGACGCGACTCCGAGACGTGCGCGAACGCGGTCCGATATCTGGAGCAGGTCCTCGCCGTTGACGCGGGCTCCGCCAAAACACTTATCAGCAGCCTTCTCACGCAGACGGAAGGTCGGATCCATGTGGAGCTGGAGAGTTTGTGTCGTTCGCGTGCGCTGAGTGAGGCGCAGATCCGGTACGCACGTGGCGTGATCGAAGCAGCCGCGGGGAATGTGGTTTTCTCCATCACCACACGGAGATACAGCCCTATTGGGGCGGGCCAGGCCAGTGGGGTGAAAAGTTGAGAATCGTTGGGGGTTGTTTCATAATAGATTATTGAAGACAATACCAATAGGCCATCATTCAATGCGGAAAATTCTCTCCAATGCCTAAGCCCGCTGGATGTGGGGATGTCACGGGTGGGAACAGTTATCTCCGCGTACAGAGGGAATACGGGCGGGCACGGGGATAGCGGGCTGGCTCACAACATTCCGAGCTACATATGCTGGTTGTGTACGAGATAGGTGGTAAGCTTTATCAGAGGAACTGGAAAATATGTCGAGTTTAGCTTTGGGAGAACCAGAAAGTTCAGGCAACGCAAGGAAGTTTGAAATGTTAAGTTCTATTTCTTTAATGTTCTTCGGTGTGAACAATGTGCATTGTTTGTCTTCGGTGCACTGGGACAAAGAGCGGCCGTGTGCTGCTTGAGACCGGGTCTAGCAAGGCCTAGCAAGACCTAGCAAGACCCTACAGGACGACCACAGCTGATTTTATTGTTACCCTTTGTCCGAAAATCAGTCTCAATCCACGAAAAAAGTATCTTTTCTAAATTGAAAGTAGACTTCTTCTCTCAAAAGCTGCAACCGGATATGGAAATGATGAACGTCAGCTAAATTCTACGATCTGGAGAAGATGCTAGCTGAGGTCTAACCATGGAGCACATATCATCGCGACAATATTTGCTGCAAGAGTTGTTGTAAGATAAAACCTCTTACGAGACTTGAAATCTACTTACATATGCAGAGAATCAGAGACAGAAAACAAGATTATCCTCATCCAGACTTACTTCCTATCTCAATAAAGCTTAAAATTAAGTTGGCGATAATTCAAGTCTAAGTCTTGCGCGGATGACTAAGTCAAGTTTTAGATACGCAAAACAGAGTACAACAAACACTGTTGTTGTTGCCATTCTTTTCATTCAATCAGACAGCATGCATAGGAAAGCTAAATACTGTCTAGAAAATTCGGTATGATGCACCGATTAGTCATGTTCAATCAAGTCACTCTTACAACGGATAGCTTGGGAATGGCGAGGACTATCGTGGCGTACAAGCTTGGCCCGAATATAAGATCTCCCCAGACGAAGTATTTGTATATTGTAATGAATGTATCTTGATAGCCCGAACAGAGCTGCGTCCAGGGGCTGCCCACTTCGCGTTTATGGCACGTCTTGACTTACCCAATCACAGCGCTCAGGGTCCATGATGGAACGTATGCTGCATACAAATTCCCTCATTTGCTCCACGCACCGGGTCGATCTTCGGAAAACGAGGGAGACACACCCACAAAACCAGAATCAGAGCAGAGAGAACCATAACAAATGGATAAAGTAGTGTCAACCCTTGAGCTTCGGCTACACCCACCAAGAACGGAAGAATCGATGAGCCCAGGCTATTCAATCCGGTGGTCACACCGACAGCAGTGTCGTCCATGTGTTCGGGAAGAAGCCTCACCGTGGCATAGACGATGGCTGGGAAGAGGGGCCCGAGGAAGAATCCCTGCATCGCGGTCGCGACGACCGCGACAGCAACGTTGGGAATGAAGTAGATGACGAGACTAGATGCGATCTCACAGAGAACATACAGCTATCAGATCTTTAGCATGTTAGAAGCCTGATGCGGAGTCCCAAGGACTGAGGATGACGGCAAGCCGTTCTCCGAGCCTAGGGGTGACAAATCCCAGAGCTATTCGTCCGAGGGAGAGACCGAGCCAGAATCAGGCGGCGTTTAGACAACTAGCAATTGGGGTCTCGTGTTTGACGTCACTCATAAATGTAATGACCCAGCCGGCGAGACCGAGTTCGATGCCAACGTAGAGGAAGAGGAAGACTGAGCAGATCCAGGTGGCTCGAGCGGATGAGTTCGGGGCTAGTGTCTCTCGTAACTCGCTCTGCTTAATCAAGTATTCAGCCTTCGATGGATCTGCCGAGAACTGTGATGGAGCAGCAGCAGGCATGTTCCAAAAGCCTGCAACTGAGGTTATCAGCTCGATTGCAGCACAGCCGATCATGATAGTGTTAGTGCTGTGCACTCCCCCTCCCAAACGAAAGCTCACCCTAACAAAGTAGAAGTAAAATTCATGGCAGACCATCTTGTGAGACCAGTGAAGTCAGAACGAGAGGTGTCATGACAGCAATAGACCGAACGCGGCATGCGGGCAGCCAAGGACATGACTCGCGTGCTTCATGCTGCTGGCCCAAACTTTCCAGGCGGAGTGTGTCAATCCGTTTCCGATGCCTGCGAGTGCAAGGGTAATCACCATGACAACCGGGTATGGCGGATGAAAGCAGTTGATGATGTAGGCGATGACATGACACGCGGAGGATATGATCGCCACCCCCCTTCGTCCCATGCAGTGATATATATCTTGGTGTTCATTACCACAACATATCCTTTAAGTGGAAAAAGGAAAATGACTGAGACGGCGATATAGGAAAGTCCGTAATATGGTCGGAGCTTGAAGGAATGAGCATTAGTAGCGGGACAAGGAGCACATACATACTTCTGGGAGCAGTGGCTAATGTTGTACATATCAGTATACCAGATCAATGAAAGCAGAATATCATGTAGCTTGGATTCGACGTACACCAGAAGCGGAATCATTTGCGTCCGTTAGGAAAAAGCCCCAGCAACACGCCATGACTTTCCAGATATTGGATTTGGGATGGTTCCAGTTCTGCCCTCAGGTTACTATATGACTTGGTGTTTCTATGACTTTCCAAGCTGGTCGTGCTAGGAAAAACCATTAATGTGATGATATCTCTTCACCTGGCTTGTGTCGCTAGATGATCTAGCTGTTGCTACTGGCTTTAGGTTATTTACAGGCTGGTATGAAGTAGTCTCGGTCATGGTGGTGCGGTCGGTCAACAGATTCCTAAGAGTAAATATAGTACACCTATAATGAACTGTGAAGAGAACCAGCAGGCCAGACGCTTCATCAGACAGCATAATAGATACTAATAGGACTCTAAGAGTACCCAAAATCACTGTAAGCCCCTGACTCCACCCAGTATGAAGGGGTAAGTCAACCAGACTACATGATGGGCGGTGCACTGCGACCATGAATACCCTACTGACAAGGTGTCTTCTTTGAAGAGCAATGGCATTTGGTGCATGGTGAATCTCTCTTATCAGTAACGCTGATTCATGACCATTCTTCAAGGCAGTGCAAATCGGCACGCATCACGGCCAAGTAGATGTCACCGAATGACCTCAACCCTCAGTTTGTAATACAGGAGGGACTAACGGGCATATTTCACAAGCTCACTCCAATCACAACATCGTATTTGACTGTCGCGATAACCTTGGAAAGGTCATGATTTGTCGGAGAGCTCAGAGGCTCCATCCTGCGGCGCTTGTCTAAGCCTACCCCGTCGTCTTTGGCGAAGACCACCACTGGCCCATGACCCTCCACTTCCTGCCTCTTCTAGGGAAGGCGGGGCAGGACAGAGACAGAGAGATGTCTGCATACTGATATGACAGACCACTGTAGATTTTGTTCTTCTTTCTCGAAGCAATAAATGGCAGAGCCACCGAATGACAAGCCATCTCTTCTACCTTAAGATAGGGCCATTATGTCACGTGATCTAGAAGGAGCCTGTATCTGCATCCATGTCCAGTGACCAATATACATACTTGTGCAAGACCAGACAGCCATGCAGAAAGAACTCAGAGACAGGAGAGCGAGTGGGTCTACTAGGGAGCATCTAGCACGAAGGTGGTCAATATCTAACAAAGTACAGAATCAGCCAAACCTAGCACCGAGCGTCCACTGAGGTTAAGGCGCGTCGCAACCAGCGTGAAAGAAGCTCGCTTACTGAACAGCCCAAGCAATTTCATTATCCTAAAGACACATTGACATTCTTTAATATGATATGGTGTGCATAGCAGTCAAGATCACGTATGTCTACAGCACTGCCAACCAATAAAGACTTTGCCTCAGGCATCCTTTCGAGCTTACCGACACTCTTCAACAACGGCATTGTCGGGTCTTTTGACCAAGGTACACTTGTGGTTGAAAGGAGTACTCTGTGACTATATATGACCATAGGAACGCTATATTTTGTGAGGCCACTCGCCTGGTCTCACAAACTCGTTCACCTACCTCGCTCTGTCGTTCAAGCGTGTTTTCATCGCCGTCAGATCTCGTCCAATCGCATAGACACCTTTCGAGTCAACAATCGAAATGGCCAACGAGATCGATACCCACATGACAACTCATACCAACAGCCCTAAGCCTTGCACAAGCAAAAAGCGAGGACTTGCCCGCGATGAGGAGCAGGCTCGCGCAACTAAAAGACCCAGGACTGGCTCCAATAAACCGCCGCCTATAACGCTCAATAACTCCGCTCGCCATGTTGCGGCCCCTGTGAGTGCACCATTGCTTTGCACCCGACCGTCCTTCGACCTTTCAGAGTACGGCATTCCAGCTCTGCCTCAGCTGCACTACAAAGAGGAGGTGGCTGCACCGGACTCAGTCCATGTCCAATGGGCCTTGCGAGCCCCGGTCCAGTATCACCGGGTCCCAGCTCGGCGACACAGCCTCGGTGGACCCCGACAGGTGAATGTTCCTGTTCGTGTGCATACCCCGAGTCTGCAGCCCATCGTGCTCTGCAGCGTGCAGCAAACCATCCCAAAAGCTGCGGTTCTGCACTCCGTAGCTTCGACCAACCCCGCCACCTTCAATAGCCCTAACCATCTTCCCAAAAGCATCCCCCCGCCCGATGCCACCCTCCTCGAGTCCCTACGCACCCAAATCCCGAAGGAGATCCTCCCACTTGCCGCCCGGCTGTACGAACTCCTGTACCCTCGCGAATGCCCCGAAACGGACCCCACGACCTGCGAATGCCACCTGGCCCAGATGCAGGGCTGGTCATCGTCTCCAACCACCGACATCCGCCAACACCTCCTCACTTCCGACCCCACGGCTCTAACCACCATAACCAACCTCCACACCAAAATCATGCACTTCGTCGAAGGCTACATGACCCGAACCTGGTCCACCTTTGCCCAACGCTTCCCCTCCCCAATCCCCGCACCGCACTCCTCCCGTCCGGAATGCCTCCGCGTCCTCCGCACCTTCTATCTCCACGAAATCTGCACTCGGGAGATGGCCCTCACGCGCCGACAGATCCCGACCCGCGGTGCCGCGCGGGGGTTCGTGAAGGAGAGGTACAAGACCTCCCTCGACGCCTCCTGGCGCCACCAGATCACGCAGCTGGCAGCCTGGGAAGCGGAACAGCTGTTCTGCGTGGCCACGTATCTCCGGGGCGTATTCGATGCGCTCCTCGACCGCGAGCTGGACCGCGCGCGGCTGCATCGCCTCGAGGACGGAATGCGCCCGCTCTCCCCCGATGATTGCGAGTTCCAGGGCATGGCCTTGCTGTATCGCGCGTGCGCGGAACGGGATCCCGTACAGAGGGAAAGAACGCTGGAGGCGGCGGATCGCGGGTGTCTTTGGGTGGTTACGAGTCAGAATCTGGGGAATTTCTTGCGGACGGTCGGCGGGCATCGGACTGCCGTGTTGTGGACGGGGAGTTTGTTTCGCGATGATGGCTCCGGGGCGCAGGCGGCGTGGCGATGGGCGCTGGGGAAGGCGGAGTGGACTGTCTTGGTGGGGCGGAGGCGCACTGCGGAGGCCAGGAGGTGGGGGTATGTGTTTCTGGATCGGGAGCGGTTGGTGAGCCATGGGGTCTTGACCGGGCCGTTTGTGCGGAGTGGCGGGGTTCGTGATGAGTGAGTGGAGTGGTGGTGGTGGTGTTTCTTTGGCACTGCGATGGCAAGTTAAATTTATATATCAATATATCTTCTGAAGAATTGTTGTTCTTCCTTGATAAATCTGTGGGTGCATCGCGTATGTGATATGTCGTAACCGTAGCCGTAATCCACCAGGTAGTAGTCTATACACGACCCCAACCTCATACTCTAACACCCCTACAACCCCCTCTGTATACGTCCACAATATCTACAACACCGTCCCCCGCACCTGCCTGACCCCCCTCAACCGAATATCCCTCCACATCGCCACCCCCAAAACCGCTGCCGGCAACACCGCCAGCCCAACAATCAACATCCTCTTCTGCGCCACCCCGTACGCTCGGACCGTCGCCTCGCGCTCCTCCGTCCCCGGCGCAAACTCCAACACCCGCGCAATGGACCCATACAACTCGGCCGCCAGATACTTCTTCTCCGGCGGCAGGTACTCCTCGATATACACGGGGACGGTACTCGTCCAGATCGCGCCGGAGATGGCCGCGCCCACCGCGGACCCGATCTTCGATCCCAGCCCGACCAGCGCAAAGGACACGGCGATCGTCTCGTGGTTGCCCGTCGCCAGCCCCGCGATCTCCTGGCAGATGACCAGCGTGCCGCCCGCCACGGCCTTGAGGATCTCGCAGGCGATCACGGCGGTGATGTGGCTCGTGGGCGAGCGGAAGGGGATCATCAGGGCGGTGCCGAGGATGAAGAGGGGGAGGGCGGTTAGGGCAGGCGTTTTGAAGCGGTTGATTTTGCGGATGAGGCTGGTTTTGTTAGTACACATGTCATTTGGGGGGGGGTCAGGGTTCGAGGAAGGGGTGCGAGGGGCACGTACATTCCTACGGGAATCGAGATGATGCAGCTGCCGATGCTGTAGATGTTGTAGATGTACCCTGTGTCGCGGATGCTGGTGTTGAAGACGACCTGCAGGTACGAGGAGAAGTAGAGGTCCCAGCAGCTGCGCCGGGTATTAGTAGGTTGAAGTGGTGTAGGGGAAATTGGGGCAGGAAGGCCAAGGCGTACTAAAAGCTCATGAACATCGCGCAGGCCAAAAGAAACGCGCCGAGGAGCGTCGGATCCCGCAGCCGGCTGTACGGGACGAAGCACACCGGCGCGCCCGATCGCTCCCAGAACAGAAAGCCGATCACGCTGAGAACACCCAGAACGATCATCGCGATGATGTCCGGCGCCATCCACCGGTCGAGCAGCGAGGTGCTCCACAAGTTGGTCCCGGAGGTGGCGAGGGTCAATGGCAGCAAGATCAGGACGAAGCCGGCGGTGATGAGGAGCATTCCGATCGCTGTGCTCGTTAGTATGGTGCTGTGCACGGCTCTGAAAGGCATCACATACGGTCGAACTCCACGGCATAATGAATGATCGTCTCCATCCGTGTGCGATCTTTTGGCTTCGGCTTGATGACGCCCGCCGACCGGGCCTTCTTGCGCGTACTCCAGAGAAGCAGTAGGAGAGGTGCGGTCACGAGCGGCGTGAGAATGGCAAAGATGCCGAATCCGGTGTACAGGGCGTCGCGTTCGTAGAGAAACTGCGCGGCTGCTGGCCCGATGAAGGTGGTGATCACGTAGGGAAACGAGGCGATGCCGTAGACGAAGGCCCGGTTGACGAGTTCGGTGGTGTCGGACATGAAGACGTGCAGGACGTAGTCCATGCCGTTGTAGCCGACCCAGTAGATGATCTGGACTTGGGTCAGGGTGGTCTGGTCTTTTACGAGGGGGTCCAGCGGGGAAGAGCCTACCTGTGCAGCGACATAGGTTTCAACATTACGACAGGCAGCCATCAGAACCAGGCCTAGTCAGAGTCAGTATACAACATGTCTTTTGTAATCGAGCAACCTACCCAGGGTGCACAATGCGACCATAGCGGCAAAGCCCTCGGGACGGCCCAGAATGTCGATCAATTTGGCGATCGGCAGTTTCGACACCCCGCCGATGATGCTCGTCAACACATTGGTCATGGCGATGAGCGAGTGGTCGGTGAACTCGGAATAGACATAGGGACTCAGACTGCTGGTCGTTTGCTGCTGCAGGGAGTTGACGAAGAAGATTATGAAGACCCTGCGGAGTTAGAGGGGAATCGACGAGGCTGCGGGGGACTTACAGTGCGTAACCCGTATACAGGGTCCGGGTGGACCAGACCGAAGCCAGGGCCTCGATCTCCGCGACCCCATGAGAGGTGTGCTCCGGGGAGGACAGATCCGGGCCATCGGGGATAGGCTCGTAGCCATCATCCCGTGGCGCGGGGACGTCAGCAGGATGTGTGCGGCGAAGTTGATCAAGAATCTCCCGGGCTTCGTAGTACTTGCTCCGCAAGAACCCGAGCATGGTGGGAGGCTGTTGCTGCTGTCTGTTTTGACGCGCGCAGACGGTTCCACGGAACCAGGAATTTTACGGTGAAGATTTGCAGAAGACGGAAGACGCGAGAAAAGATGTTGCAGCGGCCAGCGCTTGATGCGACTACATGAGAACAACAGAAATGGATAGGACTGTGCAAGAGGGGTAGGGGGGGGGGCGTCATGAGATATAGGTAGGGTAGGCTTGGAGTGAATGCTGACCGCTTGTATTGCGGACGGGAAGAGAAAGCAGAGACTGCTAGTTCAGTTGGAGCCTGCAATGTGTGGGTGAGGCAACCAATCACACGCGTGACTCACTCCCTCCGAGGTGGATCCCGGCATTAGTCGCGTGCAATTGGGCGGTCATTGGCGGGAGAACCGAAAAAAAAAGGAAAAAAAAAACAAAAGTCAAGATTATCAGATGAGAATCCCATCTGATAAGATCCTGTCGCGCTACTCGGATCCCTCGGCATGGGCAATGAGTTGATAGTTACCCCGCTCGACCACGGATTTGTTTCCATTGTCTGTCTTTGTCTATCGTGGCAGTAATACTCTTCAATAGTCTCTTGTTATCGAAGCCTCATCATCTGTTGTCTCCGACCGTAGGAAGATCAAGTAGCACCCCATACATGACTTGCCCCAGGTGTCAAACCCCCTCGATAATCTGCACCATGCACAGTACAGTGACATGGGCACGGTCAGCCTTCATTTCCAATGCAAAGTATACAAGACTGACTCAGCAACTCTCCCCCCCCCCCAACAGCACTTCGCATCCTGCAAAACCTCCAACCGACAGAAACACGAAGCCCGGATCGGAATATCCGCGCCAGCCAACGCAATATTCCTGGCCGGCTCGATCGCCTTCGCCTCCTCCGCCTTGCCCAACCTGACCAAACACTCATGATACCCATGCAACGCCCAGACATTGTTGGGGTGCCTGCGCGGACGGATCAGCGACTCATCGAGCCCCAGATCGGCGCGGTACGTGCGGGCCGCCTCCTCGACCTCACCCTGCTCCAGCTTCAGCGCGGCGTACGCGTGCCGCACGGGCTGCATCCACGCCCACGGCTCGCTGTAGGGCAGCCGATCCTCGAGCTCGATCGCCTCCTGCAGCGCCGCGAAGGCCACCCCGTAGTTGCCGGCGCGGTACTCGATCTCCCCTGTCAGCATGGGGATGCCGACGGCCAGCATGTCGAGGGCTTTGCTGTTGTACGCCCGGCGGGTCGCGGGGACCCTTTCGCGGGCGCCGAGAAAGAGGGCCTGTTCGCTCCGGGCGGAGGGGATATCGTTGGTGGCGGCGTGGGCGAGTGCGCGGGCATAGTGTGTGGTGGCCGTGGTGATGGCGTACAGGGCTTGGTCTTTGGGGACTGGCATTTGCTTGAGTTCCGCCCACATGCCGAACCGGACCATTACGTGCAGCCGGATGGCGACAAAGTGCTCGATCCAGTCGGCCATTGGTGGGGATTGCGTGCGGAGTAGAGACTCCGGAATGCTGGCTTCCATCCGGGTGACGGCGTCCAGGGCCGTGTGCTTCTGGCCCGCGAACATGGCCGCATAGACCAGGGAGTGGTAGTTGTGCAGACGATAGAAGGTGTAGAAGTTGTTGTGGCCGGCTTTGGCGGCGTAGCGGTCGTCGGCCAGGGTGGACCGGTAGTTGGACCGGATTGAGGCGCGCCAGTCCCCGATCAAAATGTCCAGGTGCGTGGGCATGTGATGCATGTGTCCGGCGTCAGGAACGAGATCGCGCAGGTGGTCCGCAGCGTAAATTCCTTTCTCGGGGGTCGGGGACATCTCGATGAAGTGGATGTACAGGTGCAGAAGGCCCGGGTGGCGGTAGGCCCCCGTCTGCGTCAGGGCGGTCTCGAGCACGGTTTGCACTTCCATGGTACGGGCTTTGGGGTTGGCCTTGCCGGTGAAGAGGTCCCAAAGGGCCCAGGGGGTGACATTCATGAGGGCGTCGGCGTAGAGGGTGGCAATGTCGAGGTCGGAGCCGAATTGCTCGTACACTGGCTTCATCGCGTCGGCGTAGGCGCAGTTGACGGTGCCGTAGTCTTCCGGGCTCAAGGGAGTGTCGCGGGGGAACCGCTCGACGATAGCCCTGCAAAGGCCTTGCTCGAGGCGGGTGGCGTTTCTGGATAGCTCCAGGGCCTTTTGGGATGCTTCGTGGCCGCGCTGGACGCAGGTGTGCAAGTCTTTGCGGTCAAAGCGTTCCCATGCTTTGTTGTAGTTGGGTCCGACGGCGTAGGCGAGACCCCAATAACCCATAGCAAAGGACGGATCATGATGGATCGCTTGTTCAAAGCAGTGGACAGCTTCACCGTGGTGAAAGGAATAAACCCAGACGAGGCCGCGGTTGAACCAGACGCGCGCATCTTCGCTGGTGGTGGTGACGGCGCGTGAATGAGTGCCCAGGTCGAAATAGTCGGTGCTGGCGGGGATAGGTATGCGCGTCATATTGTAGATTGGTGAGACTCAGAGAGTGATTTCTGTGACCGTGAAGCCTGTAGTGGAGGATGATGCATTAAATAGCAGCAAACCCCCACTCGGTTCTGGTAAGGCGCGACCAAACGCGGGGCGATAACAACGGCCAAAGACCGACCAGACACCGATCGCATGCAGTCGCACGATTCAATTTTTGGCGTTGATATGATCCTAAACTGGATCACTTGGCTGAATTGGCATAAGACTTGATCTCCTAGGCTTCAGTCAAGCACCAATGCAAGTTATCTCAAGTCAGCATTAATGAATCATCATCTGGAGGAATCATTACTCGGCGATTGATCGCAATGCCAAGACCGAGAACCAAAGGCCGAGCCCAGCCCACCCACTCCGATTGGTCAATTCCTCTCCTCCCTCCGGATCTCGATGTGTCTTTTCTTATCGGGTCGCCGTTCAGATGGGTTCATGTCTGGATTTTCCGAGTGCTCCCCCGCGTCGATTAGCAGTGCCACTGACACTTTGTGTCACCGTCAGCTGTTTATACACTCATCTTTATCCCTCACCCTCTCTCTTCCAATTTACACCCTGTCATCTCGCCCCTCTCTATTACACCACCACAGAAATGACCACCCCAACAACCCGACAATGGCTCGCATCCCTCCTCGAACCCGGCCAAATCCTGTCCATGGCCATGAAGAGTACGTCTGCGTCTCCCCCCTCTTATGCAAACCTCACTAATGAACCCAGGCTACCTGATTGTATGCCTGGAAGCCATCCTCGAAGGCCGCATCCTAGCCCCTGTTCTTGAAACCCAGCGTCTGCGCGACGAAGCCTTCGGCCGGTTCTGGGTAGCGTTTAGCGGTACCCTTCCCTCTTTCCCTAAACTCCCCATATATGTAGTGCTAAGGCGTTAACAGCACCAGCCCAACCCACCCAACCCAGCACCAAAGAAGAGCAAGAACAACAAAAACAACAACAACAATCAAACCAGGAACACCACGAAGACACGCCAGCAGAAATCCAAGGCTCCGCCGACCTCATCCCGCCTCTCCTCGCCACCGCGCGCGGCATCACCCTCGACCTGGGCCCCGGCACCGGCACGCAGATGCCCCACCTCCGCTCGCCGGCCATCGCCGCCCTCTACGGCGTCGAACCCTGCCACCATCTGCATGCGACCCTGCGCGCCCGCGCGGAGGCGGAAGGCGTCAGCGAGAGGTACACGATTCTCGGGTGTAGTGCTGCGCCGGAGCAGTTGGTTCCCGTGTTGCGGGAGCGGGGTTTAGTGGACGGAAGTGGGGCGGGACTGGTCGATACCATCCTCTGCGTACGGGTGCTGTGCTCGGTGCCGGATTTGGAGGGGACGGTGCGCGGGCTGTATTCAGTGCTCAAGCCGGGTGGGCGGGTGATTGTTGTGGAGCATGTGGTTAATTCGGGGTTTGGCGGGTTTGGGGCGAGGAAATGTGAGAGGAAAGCAGGAAGGACGGGGTCGGTGGTGGCCAGGGTCGTGCAGGGGGTGTATGAGTTGTTGGGGTGGCGGTGGTTTGTCGGGGATTGTTGTTTGACGAGGGATACGGAGGGGGCGCTGAGGGGTGCGGCTGCGGAGGATGGCGGGTGGGGCAGGGTCGACCTGCGGAGGTATTTTGGGGAGGGAGTTATGCCGTATGTTGCTGGGGTGTTGGTGAAAAAGGGGGCGGGGGAGGGGGAGAACGAAAGGACGGTGGAGGAGGGGTTGCGGAGGAGGTAAAGAAGTTCAATGTCTAAGGTGCAGACTCATACTGGTAATATGGTTGGAGTGCGGCTGTCAGGTCAGGTCAAGTGCGAAGAATTGGGGTTAGCCTCACTGCTGGTGATGTGGTCGAGAGCAGACCAAAGCATTGTCAATCAAAGGGAAGTATTACTTATCTCTCCACAGACTGGAGTTACCTCACCTATATATCTACGTACATGAACTACACGAGAAGCTATCATCAGGCATGATTGCATTTCACATACAGCCAGCGAATCTGGGCCACCGAACAAACCCCAGCAAACTATACACATGCCAAGTCAAAATCACCACACCTACTCACTCGGCTCACTGAACACGGTACTAAACGCCGCCGGGGTCTCAAACACAGGCTTCCCCCCACTCACCCCCAACGGCTGCACCATCGTATACCGCGTATCATCGCACGCCCCGGCACTGCTATTCGACGCGTGGTACGCAATCCACGTCTCTGTAGCATCGGGGCTCTGGAAGAAGCTGTTGTGGCCGGTACCGTAGTTACCGTTGGCCGAGGACAGCGCACAGCTATCGCCTTTGGTCCAGGCGCTGCGGGAGGTGGGATCGGTCGTGCCGTCCCAGGTCAACAGGGCGACGCAGTAGTACGGGGTCCAGCAGTACGAGGCCGAGTAGGCCAGGTAGGTGGTTCCGGAGATGTACAGGGCGGCGGGCCCCTCGTTGACCGGGGTGCCGTGGATCTCGAAGCTCTCGGTCGGCTCGGAGATGACGCTGATGCTGCCGGTGAGGCTGACGTAGTCGGCGCCCAGTTTCTGAATGCAAAGGGATTGATAGGTCACGCCGTGGAAGCAGGAGAAGACGAGGTAGTTGCCGTAGGCGTTGGTGCGGAGGACGGTCGCGTCGATGGACCATTCGGTCGTCAGCTGGCCGGTGTAGGTGTACTCGTCCCAGGGGGTGGAGCCACCTGCGATCATTGTTAGTGGGGTGTTCCAAGGGAAGAGCGGTGGGCTGCTTACCCGTGAGGACGTGGAGACGCTGGCCGTCCAGGTCGGTCGTCTCCCCTGCGGTGTAGTAGATGTACCACTTGCCACCGAGGTAGTGGACCTCCGGCGCCCAGACGTTGCAGCAGCGACCGGCGGTGGAGGTGGAGTAGACGACCTTCTTTTCGGCGGTCTTGAGGCCGTCGATGGTGGTGGCCCGGCTGATCTCGAGATCAGTCCAGGTGGTGGTCATCAGATAATAATATCCACCGGTGTACACCAAGAAGGGGTCGGAGCCCCCGGGGTTACGGATCGGGTTCGTATAGGCCCCAGATGTAGGCAAGAGGGCCCACAACCCGAGCAGGGCCGTCAACAGGCGGGTGACTATCGATTGAAGCTCCATCTTGGTCGGTTAGAGTCTGCAGCTACGACTTTTTGTTGTTCACGACTACTGCAGCTGGTTATATAGACAGCATTGTGGTCGCCAAGATACACCCCACGGGAATTTAGTTGCAATGATGTCCATCATCGATGTCTCCCACCGGAGAGATACCCTTCGTAGTATAATGTTGAAATGTTGATCGGATGCTGAATGCGCGGGGGGGGGGGTTATTCACGGCAGTGCCGAGGCTTGGCAGATGGTAATTCCACCACTCCCGCTGCCATGCCGAGCCTGCTTGTAGGCAATCCGAAATAGTCGGCTAATTCTGATGGCTAATTCTGAGGAATCAACTAACCACACTGAATTAAGCGCGGGGATGTTCACATATGCATCATCAGCCGCTAGTCTTCAGGGTTGTAAGTTATATGCTATGACGTTCTGCATCGGAGCGTCAAGCATCACTGCCTTGGATGGTAAGCATCATATGAGTAGGGTGCATTCTGGGCTGATATCTATTATCATCCCCTATTGATGCGGGCAGGAATTGTTCAACCATGCGTCAGCCAGCCTAAACCCATAATCTTTTTGGTTCAAGCATACAAGTGTGGTTTCTCATTCCTGAAACACGGAAAATGGTCAACAATGTCAGGCTCTTCCCGGGTGGAGGATGAAGTAACTACTAGCCGTTGCGAAGTTCGGCCATTATATATTCTCACCCGCTATACGGCAGACTCTCAACTTTGAGAAGACACCTGAAAGTAAGTTTAAAGAACCATTAACTGCCTTATGAGAGTCGATCCTTCAGTACCCCATAACATCTGGAACAAGTTATATTTGTTTCTACCTCAATATTCAACAATCAGTAAGAACGGATTATGGTGGGTGTAGCACAGTTGCACAAAACAATGTATCAGCCTAGAGCCTCGAAGAAATTCCCTAGAAGAGTCTACCTAAAAACTGTGTAGGACTCAGGGCCGGGACTAGAAAGGCTAAAGCCGACCGGAGCCGGATCGGACCCTTTCAGGACTTCGTCCGGCTCCATCCATGGAAACAGTGAGCCCTGAGCCGCGGGCCACGCCGATCCTTACGCTTTTGATGACAGCGGCTACAAAAATGACAAAGCAGCTCCACCGCCCACCGCCCACCGCCCACCGCCC
>WOUI01000484.1:0-22350 GCA_012184565.1 Aspergillus floridensis | reverse complement strand
ACGACGGGCGAAGAGCCAAGATATGTAGGGTAAGGGTGGGGGGGGGGGGGGGGGGGAGGGGGGCGGGGGGGGGAAGGGAGGGAAAGGGTCGTTTGAAAGGGACGAAGATCGAATGATAAGCACCCAGCACAAGATAGAGACACCTTTCACCCTATCACCCACTCATCTACCGCTATGAGTATGACAATCCCAACTCTCTTCCCCAGGCGATTGATAGTATCCCACGGCAAAAGAAAAAACTACGTAGGAAGTAAGGAGTAGGTTAGTTGGTTGATAGTAGTGTACAGGACATCCGAAGCTGATTCCTGTTTTGGCAATGCAAATCCTCTGTATGAGAAATTGCGACGAACTACCCACACTTCCTGAATTGACGAGCCGCAGGGCAACAACGCATCAACGCAGTGGCGCTTCTTATTCAACTCGGAGCGCTTAAGAGGGAGGAAGAGGAGAGAAGAGAACATGAGAGGAGGGATTGATTTCCGGCCTTTTTTTTTTTTTTTTTTTTTTTTCTTTTTTTCTTGTTTTCTTTTTGACTCTCCTCCTCCCATTTTCCAAATACCCTAGTCTACCTACTACCAGGTAGGTAAACATCCCTACCTACCTAGAGGGGTAACATCCAGGGACTCCCGATCAAGGAAAACTCAATTTCCATTCCCGTCCATACATTGGAGCACATGGCGATGGCATGATATCCGTTTTGCAATGGAGCAAGTGCGGGTAATAAGTGGAACGTGCCTGGACCGCAGTTTGTTCAAGGAGGGTGTGGGAGAGAGTAAGTGGATTATGGTTGAGAGACTGTGGACAAGGAGGGGAGAGGGAACTCTACTAGGAGTCTAGTACAGTCGAAGTGGCGTTAAACCGAATCAGGTACCGTACCCCCCTCCCCTTCAGGTCCCCGCGTTCAAGTGCCAGGGTCAGGATCCAGGTCGTCAGGTCAGTTGACCTGCGATCGGACTTGCCGGGCTAGGCACGCACCATTTAGACTTAGTATGTGGTGGTGTCGTGGACATGGGACGTGGTTGACTTGAGAAAAGAATCAAATAGGTTAGGGTAGAAGATTCCCCAGTCGAAAAACAAGGACACAGGACGTTATAGTAACGGTTCAACCAGTTCCCAGCTCTCCCCCCCGCCCTCTTGTTGTTCGCAACCAAGGAACTGGAGTAAACTTGGTCCAGAAGTGCTGTGGACTGGAAGGAACTGGAAGTAGATGCTGCCTGCAGTGCCTGCCATCGTGGGTTTTTACACTTCTGAGCTGAGTAACAGCCACCGGGCAGTGACTGTAGCTTATCATGATTACATCGTCAGCTTGCCCTATTCAGATCATCCACGGCCCTCGGACACATGCCGTACATATGCATGCCAATAACTAGCGCATGTGGGTTAGATTCGCTCATTCGACGTTAGTTATGGATGTCATGAGTGACTCAGTTCAGTAACAATTATAGCGATAATAAACATAACTATTATGACCACAAGCCGGAACTAGGACAGTGCAAGACTAAGTATTATTCTCAGCCTGATGAACAGCTTCCCCCCTCTCCCTCCCCACGGACCGTCGCCGTATCAGGAGCGCCCAAGGCACGCCACCTCGGGAGAGCTAGGGAGGGATGATGGAGGGATATTCGCCTACGCGGTTGATGACTTTGGGGATTCCGCAATGGGAAAAGAGAAAATAAAACAAAGGGACATTTCCAAGTTGCCCTTGGCTTTCCGATAAGGCCCCAACTGTCTGCCGCCCACCCAGTCAGGATCATGATTTCGTAATGGTGATCATACTCATCACCATCGTCATCCGCTCGGTCGTTTGAGTCATAACTCCGCTTTTGGCTGGTTTCAGATCGTCGCTTGTGAAGCGGGGGAAATAGATAGAAGGAAGGGGGGAAGGCTGCTTCTCTTAGCTATGGTATCATGATCCCTGTCCGGCCGAGCATCTGCCCGTCGATCCTCAATCAACGCAAGGGAACAGCCCGTTGTCTCGCAGTTACCACACTTACCACACGACCAATAGGACTGTATCGTTTTACAATGCGGGATTTACACTGGCTTACAACAGGACGTTCAAGGTGTCAAAAGTAGTAATAAGTATGGTCAATCTCATTAGCGATGTCAAATCGCGCGCGCGCAGTAAGATGCGATATGCTGGTGGGTATATTAAGTCTATTATACATGCACGTGGAATCAAAGATGAAAAGCTCAGACCCTCCGAAAGACGAAGATAAGGAATCAAGATGATACAAGAGGATTGGGTCGAATGAGGAAAAAAAAACAAAAAAGGGGAAAAACTCCCCCAATGATTAAAATGTAGGCTGAGATGCAAAGTGATCCCATCCGCCAATAGCAATGCATGATGGTAAACATCACCACACGGATCAGCGCATTGACATCAACAGTGGTTGATGTGAGAGGAGGGGTCAGTCCCGGCAAATCCAAGCAGGATCCGAGACTCTCAAATGGGAACCCGAGCGGGCGGGAGTCGTGTCGTCACCGACTCTTGCGGGGTTGCTGGTGGAAATGCTGACTGACTGCCCAGTGACTGACAAGGCTGCCGATTTTGGAACCCACGAGTTTACCGAGTGACCCGCCAAGGTCCAGATGAGACACATGGCTTTCCGTTTGGCAACAGTTGCAGGTTCGGTAATTCAGGCGGCAGGGTCCGCTGCTCGGTCCACCGGCCACGTAAGGGCAGCCTGAAACCGTGAGTGATGATGTGCTGATGTCGCAACAATCAAAGCGCAATTGCTGATGGAGGAAACTGGAGGAGAGCGCCTGCGCTCGTCTCCAGGAAGATCGTCTTGGGTGGAGAAGTGAAATTATCGGCAACAGGAGAGAATCGGTTCAAATGCTGTCGCGTTATCCCAGAATAGGTAAGACCCCGAAAGATGATGAAGAGGGGTGTTGAAGATAGAATGAGGTGGTATTGAAGCGTGTCGAATAAAAGGCGTATGTGGTAAAAAGCCGTAGTGCGAGTCCCAAAAACGAAATCGTCATATCCATGCCAAAGGGTGCAGCTCCCATATCATGAGCGATTCGAACCGGCCCGCTCGATCGAGATATTCATCAAGGCGGAGCAGATGCGATGGAGAGGAGCCGGTCCGAATCAATTGGTCGTCAAGTTCATATCGAGATGGTACACCCATTGTTTACTTGGGGAGCGGGGGAAGAGGTCCCTTTGGCGGAGGGCCAGGGCAGGGAGGGAATTGAGAGGTACCACCGATGGAAGGCATTGTGATGTAGTTCTTGAAAGTAGGTGTGGAGATGGTAGTCGAGATGGTTGATGGTGGTGGTGTTGAGGCAGAAGATGGGGAGTGTCTGCGCAGCGGTAGTAGTGGGTTGGTAGTGGTGATGATTCTATGAATAGTTTCAAGATCTTTGAAGTCTAGGAAGGAAGAGGAAAGGAAAGTCCTAAAAGCGAGGTTCGAAGGTGCCTAATATATACACTTGAATCTTGCTCTGTCGCGGTGTTATTTTTCTTTTATTTTTTTCTTTTTTTTTAAAAAAATTATTTTTATCTGCAATATTTTAGTTTTTGAATTTCTTTTTCAAATTATATCTGGGCGAGAAAAAAAAAACACCGACTAAGAATGATTGGCGTTCAACAACAGCGCGCGCCAGGTAAGAAAATCGAACCCAAGAAAAATAAAATAAAGGGAAAAAAAACCCCCCCCAGTCAATAATATTAAGGACGTACCCCCTGTCGGGAACAGGAGCTGAGCTCCACTCGGACAGAAGGGAAAAAACCGAGCTACGTCAGAATCTGACGGTTCTTACACTAGTGCCATACCGGGTGGGATGCCAGATGGGAAGCAGATGGGAAATCTGATGGGGAAACCACCCTCAATCAGGAAATCTCACGGAAATTTTCTAGAAGTTCTTCTCCGTCTCCTCTCTCCGTCTCTCCCTGTCCCACTTTCGGCTGCCCGGGGTTTGCAGCACTACGTTACTGAGGACTAGGAGGGGGGAGGGGGAGGGGGGGGGTTTTTTTTTCGCCTCCCCCTTTTTCAAACTTGCTCCGCAGGTTTCATTATTGATTGACTTCGCATGAGATTGCGTAGTGAGAGCTTAATCATCATGAGTCCCAGACTCTTCAAGGCTGTTGCAGAAAGTCTGGGTTCTGGTTCAGTCTCAACCCAAATGAATGTGTCGGAGGTACCCGACCGATACAAACAGACAAGCCCAGACAGACAGATAGACAGACAGATGTAGTAAAGGACACGAAGTCAATGGCTTTGTGACCTCTGGTACTGTTCAAAAGGAAAAAGAAGTCGAAAAATCTTCCATGCGACCCAACAGAAAACAACATTCACATCAAACAAAAGGGAAATCGAAACCGACCTCCAGGCTGGCTGACACCCACCGAGTCGATCATTTTCTGGAAGGTAGTTCAGGGCAAAGGAGAAAAAAGAGGCACCCACGACCGACCCACCCTCCTTGCTGAGGTGAGTTTCTGCTGCATGTCAATCAATATTGTTCGCCATTTAATGTCCTTCCGCCATGTTCCAAGCCTTGGGGGATGTCTATCTCTTGTTCTTTTGTTCTTGACTTCTTCCACCACCTTCGACCAGCGCTGGGTCCGAGAGATTGACCTAGTACTGTGTGTCGACTTCGCGCTTCCCTCTTCTTCTTCTTCTTCTTCCGCCCTTGAAGAAGGACAAAACGCCTCATTGGCCCTAGCCGTTATTAAGCACCAGTTACGTAAATTACCCAGTCGCTAGGAAACCGTGAAGAAATAATTACCGGCCGGTGTCGCGATGACTCAACCTCATCATCACGAAATGAACGATAAGGCACCACGGCCGACCGCACTCCACAGCTATACTGGAGTATGACCAGGATATATGCGCATGCTCGCGCGCGCGCGCGCTCAGGCAACCTCAATCCCTGATTTGCGTATGATAGGCTTACGGAATTGGGGGCTAGTCCTGAGTCTCCTACCGTAACGACACGTGCCAGTTCGTAGATCCTCTCGGGTTTGGATGGGGTTTAGTGTTCACAAGTGGACAAGAAATGACAAGAAAAAGGCTGCAATGGGAGGCGGAGGGGAAGGCAAAACCTTGCAATGGAAGAAGCAAATGTTGGGGAAACAGTATGGAATTTCCAAGCGATTTCCCCCACCTCCTTCCACACTAACTTGCGGCTGTTGCGCGAGGCAGCCTGCTTTTTTCGTTGTTTCCTGCGTGTGATCTCTCGCACACGGACGTACTGTACTTAGTACTTCAAGAGGAAGATCCTAGCTCCAGCCAGAGTGCCGGGTCCGGGTTTACCGTCGTTTCTTGTCCATCAGCTCTATCTTAGTCGTCCGATTTCCCCAAGCCACATCCACACAATCCTCATCGGATCCTCAGACCTTGGTTTGCAAGCCTTCTGCCTTCTTGCTTACGGCAGTACAACCTGGCTGGGTTTTACTGTGTTTCTTGCAGCCGTAAGACTGCGAAGTTCGACGTCACGCCAGCAGTAAGCATCACGATCTCGATTATGATTGTTGAGGTGGTAAGAAAAGTAACCAACTGTAAGAATGGACTGCAATAACAGATATGAATTGTGGATAGTGGATAGCTGAACCACTGTGCATGAGTAGTAAAGCTGTCTCCGAGACCGGTTCCCCGTCCTTGCAGCCCTAGTCAGGGGTGAGAGACTGAAGCGAAGACAGATAAGATGGGTTCGTGACTGTAAAACATGCAAGCAGCAAAAGAGAGCGAGACAAGAGAGCGAGTCATAATGACAGGTCGTTTCATCGGGCCAGGGGGAGGCGAAAAGTTACTGCACGGAGTAGCCGTACCCCAAACGGTTTAGTCGTGGCTTGCCGCGCGCATCGTTTCAGGGGCACCACCACTTAGTAAGGTGCGAGTACAACCAACCACCCACTTTAAGTGTAGCGAAGTACTGTTGCTAGGAAGAATCCAGACATTGTCGCGAGTCAGTAGTTCGTTTCGGCTCTATCCCATCCCATATCCCAACGCATAACCCAAAACACAGTTCCTGTTTTCTTATTCATTTTCCTCGCACACACACGCACAACAATAAAGTAAAAACCTGCCATACGAACAAGCCTCCTTGCATACAGGAACGGGACTAAAAGCAAATCTCACGAACCTGTTGTTTAGTTACTATGGAGTACATAGGTACAAAGTCCCCTGTCCACTGTCTCCAAGCACCTCGTATTATCCGAGTTCCCGGGGTTAGTACATAGTAGAAGGAGGGAGGGGCGGCGGCTGAGCCTGAAGGATTATTATGCGATTAAGACCTGTCCTGTCGCCTGTCGCCTGTCGCCTGTCGCCTGTCACTGCGTATCTGCAGTACCCAACAGCAACAACCATTTTGCAAGAGCTAACACTAACACTGACACTAACACTAATCCGAACACTAAGTAAAGCTGTCTCTCTCTCTCTATCTCCCCCAGGATTTCCTGGTAATGGCTATGGCCTGTTTCTCTATAATTATCAATAGTGTCTTAAGTCTAAATCTGACGGATGGGGGAGGGGGCGCGCGCGCGCGCGCGAACGAATAGGGCGGGTTACTATTTCTGGTTTCTTGTGTGGTTCATCTGGTTATCTATCTTTGGGGGGTTTGGCTTGGCGCTTTGCCTTTTTATTTAGTATCTTCTTAATGAATTGGGTAACGTAATTTGCTCTCTCGAGTTCTCGAGGCATGTCCTTGAGGACTACCTAGGGTAACAGGTTATGGTGGTAGGGGAGATAAGGTAGATGCCAGTAGGCAGCGCTGGTGATTTCCAGAGCTCGTTTTCCAGTGACTGACTGACTTGACCTGACCGGATCAAGGCAGGAAGAAGGAGAACTGTGGGTAACAGGCACACCGCGGTTTCATAGTATTCTCGCAATACTGACCCTACCATGGTGTACCTAGGAAATCAAGTCGGTCCTGCAGACTTATGCAATGCAACCCAAACCTGGTTCCAGTGCAATTTACTTTCCCTGGCCCTGATCAAATTAAAAACCGTCGTCTTCACGGAGGACTACGGAGGACTACTACGACTATTACTCTCACTCGATTGGCAGTGCGCTGTGTGCTTCTTAGCGTGATACTCCAACCCCAGGGGAGGGGAACAGGGCAGGGTAGTTTGAACGAGACTGATCAGGATTGATGGACTGCAGCTAATTGCTGCAGCTTATATTGTACTGTACTCTATAGTCTAGCACAAAGAAATGGGCGGGCGGAATCACCTGCAGGTTGAAGGGCAAGAAAGTTGTGGTCGGGAGGGAAGGGAAGGGAAGGGAGGGATGTTGATCCTGTACGTCAATCTACCATCTACTGACGATAATGATGATGAGATGAGAGCTCACACCAATCAATCCCGCAGGACACCCAGATAACTTGTACAGTACGTACGTATCTGATCAATAACTACTAGAGAGATGACTGATAAGTTAATACTTCCCGTACTCGGGCTAACTTAGGGCGGGCGCCTAAAGGCACTCTCCGACCCTCCTAGTGGATATATGAGTTGGTAGTCTAAATTCACAGTAGGTCGAAATCTATAATCGACTTAGTGCCGTGGACTTGTAGTGTGTGCGCTGGGCAGACCATGCATGAATCTATGCTGTTACGAGAATGGCGTTCTTCTGCTCTGTCTGTCCCAGCGGGTATTTCGGAGTAGGCATTGGCGACTCCGATGGATATTTCGGTTTAGGTCCATGAGATTTATGTTGATGATGATGGTGATGGTATTAATCACGATGATGAACAACTGACCGCAAAACTCCCAATGGAACCCTATATCCGCCGTGTTCCGAGTCAGAAAGGCTGAAGATGGACCCTGATTCGAAGCTCTCATGCGACCACGACGAAACCCAGACCTTCCTGGGCTTCCAATATGCCCAATGATTCATGATGGATTGATATCGTCGGCTCTGAAACCCTGGAAGGCGATGGAACGAACACATGGCAAATTGACCGTCCCGAAACCAAAAAAAATTACAGATACTCTGGTACGGGTGGAGCAATGGTTCCAAGTGAAGGAAATGAGATTCCCCACTGTTCATTCCGCGCCGTTGGCGAAAAAAAGTGGGAACAACAAGAAGCAGCAGCAGCAGCAGCAATGGCCCTGCGGATTGCGGAGGCAGTGTAAATCATGGTCAATCATGGTCAATCATCATCTCCTCGGGTATGTGTAATTAGCGCTTTCTGGTGGATGGTCGGAGGGATAAATGGAAAAGACACCGAATTACGATTGTCGTTACTGGTGGTCTTCAATTTGGCGCTTCATTTCCTATCATGGCGATGTGGGTAGATCGGAATTCTCTAGCTTTCTTGATCGGTCATAGTCTGGCTGTGAAGTGGTGATCATGTGCCCTCTGTGCCTGTCCCGAAGTGGATAGACTAAACTAGACTAAACTGATCACTAACCTGAAGCTGAGAGTCCGTCTCTTGGGCTTCTTTGCCATCCCGACACTCTAACGAGGTGAACTCATCAGTCTCCCTGTCTGTGTCCCTGTCTCTGTCTCACCTGCACTGCCCGTATATTTGCCGATGAGTGATTGGCGCCTTTCGCGAGTCAATCACCTGCTTGATGCAGGTACTATGCACCTCGCTGCAGCTCTGACAATCCTAATTAGAATCTATGTAGCGCCGAGTACGGGGTACTGACTGCGAGACAGACTCGGTCGATCAAACCCCCTCCCGCACCTCAATCTCCCTCTAAGGTTTGTTCATCTTTAAAAATCAATCAATGTCGGTGTGGTCAGGATCCGCAGCCGATGGAGGCGAGGGACCACGATCGCAATCCATCTCCAGCGGTGAAGATCAACCTCAGACAGACAGAGAATTGTCTCCGCTTCATGGAATGGTACCCGCCCTTCCAGAAGTCTTTCCATTCCACAGTTCACCGCTCTTTAATTAGCAGGAAACGAGGGGCGGATTTCTGGAGAGACGAGAAGATTCGAAGTGGTTTCGACGAATTGTTATGGATCCATTTCGAACCCTCTCAACCAACGCCCGCTAATCGCAGGCTAAAAGGCCACTAATTATGATGCAAATTACGCTAGTCACCCGCGCCCATCGTGAAGTGGTCGGTTTCATCCGCAACCGATGGTCCGCTACTGCTGTCTCTTCCTGCGCGAGCGCGCGCATGCGGTGTATGTCTACACCAATGATCGGCTGCATAGTCGCTATTCTGGTGCGGGTACAGGTTAGGGTAGCCCGATTGCTGAACAAGATGCCGACTGTCCCCATTCCTTGACGTCGCGATTCGGTAATTCCTGTTGAACTTGAACACCCGTCACGGCTGGTAGCGAGGATTGGGCTTGAATCCCCATCCCGCAGGCCCCATCGGAGTCGCCATAGAACAATAATGGAAGAAAGCCTCCGCACTTCGTTGGGCGTTAGAATTGACTCGTAAACTACTCTAAGTCGTTTTAGCCCTCCTCCTTGTAGGGCCCCCTCTCCGATCTTGAAAGAAAACGGTGAGCCGAATTCGGAGGATCCTGCGCCACTTTTCTGTTGGGGAGACAGGGAACGGAATTAATTCGGGTCCACCCGGGGTCAGGCTTCGACGTTGTTATCAGCAAGCTACTCTGAACGCTAAGCATGAACTCCGCTCAGCTGCCGAACTGCCAAACATCATTCCGTTCATGCCTTGATATCGTTTTGGGTTGTGTCTATATCACGACTCGATATAGTTTTCCAAGGAAATTGCAAGAACTGCCCAGTCCAAAGGGAGCGTCAATGCCAGGATCTTGGCATATGCAGCAAGCCGGAAGTTAAATCAGCACTACAAGCCTGCAGATGCATCTGGCGCCGTGTCACCGAGCATCGCGCAACTCGTTTCCGTGCAGAGCGCCACAGATGGCGCTATGTGTGGTGAATCAATTGCGCTATGGTGGGAATGGCCGAATTGGGTCGTGAAAAGCTTCGCGCATAGCTGAGTGGCACAGACTAAAAGAATGCAAGACCATCGAATGCAGGACCTTGAGACTGCAGGTTGCACAGAGAGCATTGTAGACAACAGTAGAGATGGCCTGATAACTCCACAAATTGCACGTAGCACTACCGCCTCTGTTGCATAAACGGGTGCAGGGGTGTGTTTCATGGTGACCTCGAGGCTGCAGATCCAGGCAGTAAGTGAATGCCTGCTATCATGCCAGCTGGAAGTCAAGATCATCCCACTCCTGCCTAGTTACGGTCATGATCAGGGATGTATGCAAGGCAAAATTGCACATCATACCCGCCCCCTGTAGCCCTGCAAAGTCGACGCGGACAAGATTGCACGTTCGGTCTGCCGACCATCGGATCCGAGAGTCAGCGCTGGCCATCACCGACCGATAATCCCATCTACCCCGCATATGTCTAAGCAACTGTTCAGAATCAGTCCTCAATCAGGTCACCTTGAGCCTGGGTAGAAATCCATTCTTCCATCAGGACCTGGCGACCAGGCTCTGAGGAGCCAGGCGTCGTGCTCACCCCGTCACTTTTGCGTGTGACGAGCAGACACAGCACCCAGCCATAGATGTTGAACCCCTCATAATTCGTTTTGAACTGCATCTTCTTGTCCTCGGTCTCATCTATTTGTGGTATCGAATCCTCGTCTTTCCTCCGTTTGGAAGTGCGTCGGTCATTCGGGGGCTCGTCCCGCTCCTCCAACGTCCGCGCACGTTTCCCTCCGGCATTGCCTTCTTCGACCGCACCAGCTTCGGGGATATCTTGCATCCGCAGATCACTCTCATCATCGCTTTCGACCAGAATGTGACCCCCAGCGGTGCCATCGGCCCCAACTTGAGCGGGCGGTTTGATCTGGCCTTTGTTCGCGTCTTGTTCAAACTCCTTGTGTCGCGTCAAGAGTGAGTGGCGTGTTCGAGATTCGCGAAGGAACAGGGCGACTTCGAAGTCATCTGCACCCATGGCATGATGTTAGCGAGTCTTGTTCCCAACCCCGCCGAAAACCAGAGGACTTCCGCTTGCATCGGCCGAAAGCCGGGCATACCTTCTGCGATGACATCCTTGACGGGCTTGCCTTTCTTCCGGACAAATAGTCGCTCGTTTTCTTCGCGTAACTTGGGCAGGACCAAGGGTCGAATGGCGGCAAAGATCCGCTGCAGGACGGGGTCACGGCTGCTGAGCAGCCATCGGATGTCGGAGGGCTTGTCGAGGTAGATCCGGCACTCGAGCACGGTGTATTTGCTGATCCGGAGGTAGCGGCGAATCGGCGCCATGAGAGCAACGATCACGATGTGAACGGATGGAACGTAGGTGTTGTGGTGTTCGCCCGGAGGTAGTTGATTTCAAGTCGAATTCGGGCTAGTATCGGTAGCTTCAAGGGCGATAGACAGGTAGAGTGTCAGAGTGGAAGGGGATCGAGTATGTGTGTGTGTGTGTGTGTGTGTGTGTGTGTGTGTGTGTGTGTGTGTGTGTGTGTGTGTGTGTGTGTCATGTCATGTGTGAGGTGGTGGTCCGCGAGAATTGGCGGAAAGCGTGACGTGACCAAGGCTCGGAGCTGCGCCGCCAAGCGCGCCCGGCAAGGGCGGAAAGACTGGGCATCTTCCCTCAAGGGCGCCATTGCCAGCGCATCATTCATACCCCGCGGTGTGCAGAGTGCAGTGTGGTTAGGAGCCTGTGATATCTTGTCTCTCTTGTTGTCTCTTTCGAAGTCCCTCCATAATATTGCCGATCTTTTAGTTAGTAGTGTCCTATCTGTGTATTGCCCATGCTAAAACCATATTTAAGAATTTGGTCCAGATTAATGAGAGATGCGTGACCTCATGACTCTATATTTGCTTCCTTAGGTACCCTAATGGTATGATCTGGGGCTTGTTGAATAGAATTCTCGAGAGGGTAGTCCATGGTTCCTTCCTCATTGATACTACATTTACTATTGTACTTGGTACATGTTCATCCAACCGACTCATCCACAGCATTAGAAACGTGGGCATGAATAACCGGTATTGACCTACTCCTCAATAGATCTTGGCTTTTCTCTCGTTTCCTCTGACGGCACAGCTAAAGAAGTGCAGCGTACTCTAATGTAGACTAGTTACAGACATCTTACTATCAGATCTTGTGTAGGCACGTGACAGATCCCACTCCGAGATAGTCCGAGCCAATCAGCAGCCCTTTGAAGAAAAGGAGGGTCATCCTGTCCGCAAGGTCCCCAAAGTGCCCGAGGATTTTTGACGTCGGTTTCCTCCAAGGTCCCCATCCACTGCAACATCGACCCGCACCTTTCCCGGGACAGAGTCGAATTCTTCATCGCCGCCACGATGGCCCTCCTCGACCATTCCCTCTGTCCGCCTGCTTATTGCGCCTGTATCACCTCAGGTGCATCTGCTCGTTTATCCCTGCGACGTGTCGGTCATTCTTGAGTCGTCAGGCTATTTCAATCGCTCTCTTAGTGACTGCAGCTGGGTCGCTTCCCCCACTGTGCTACCAAGGTCCCCATCTAACAGGCTGCTGCTGTCTCGCCTCACTAGTTTGACGTGGGCATTCTTGACTAGTCTCAAGGACCTTGGGGACTGTCGACGTGCCCGTTGGCAGCCGCACAACCGGATTTCGAACAAAAAAGAGCGGTGGATCGAAAAAAAGCAGACCACTTAATAAAGAACGCGGACCTTGCAGACGGACACTGGCACCATTCTCAATCCTTCACATTCCTCCCACGTGCCGTTTTGACGCCTGCCACAACGCCTGTCACACACCTACCCGGCGATACCATTGGACTCCTTTTACAGTGTCGCTGGCTTTTAGCGGTCGATCTATCCCGTTAAACCTTGTCCTTGAAGGCGGGCCCGTGCCACACTCACACAGCACACAGCACAGGCCCAAGGCCCCTTGAGCTGCCGACGGATTTGGAAAAGGACGATTGAGCGCAGAAAGCATGGACTCCCTTCATACCCTTGTTGCCAGAGACGATGGCTGCCCCACGGGCAACGACTACGACGGCCGAATCGGCCTGCGCATCTCCTCCATCTTCGTGATCTTCATCAGCTCGTCGTTCGGGGCTATCTTCCCCGTCTTTGCGCGCAGTTTCAGTGACGGCAAACTGTCGAAATGGGCCTTCTTTGTCGCGAAGTATTTCGGGTCCGGTGTCATCATTGCCACGGCGTTCATCCACCTGTTGGCCCCGGCCGAAGAGTCTTTGACGAGCGATTGCCTGACGGGGCCGATCACAGAGTACTCGTGGACCGAAGCAATTGTATTAATGACGATTGTGGTATTGTTCTTTGTGGAGCTCATGGTCATGCGCTACGCACGCTTCGGGCACGGCCACGCTCATGACTCGGACAGCGAAGAAGACGACAACAGCCACCACCAGCACCAGCACCACCACCACGACTTGGAAGCCGAGCAGCCGGTGGCCGCCTCCGAGGACTTCAAAGGCCACATGCCGGGCGAAGACCACCTGGGCCACTCGCGCGAGCACCACGACGTCGAAGTGGGCAAGAACCACTCGCACCTGGAGGAGTACATGGCGCAGCTAACGTCCATCTTCATCCTGGAGTTCGGCATCATCTTCCACTCGGTGTTCATCGGACTGACTCTCGCGGTCACCGGCACCGGGTTCGTGACCCTTTATGTTGTGCTCGTCTTCCACCAAACCTTCGAGGGACTCGGTCTGGGCTCGCGCCTCGCCACGGTGCCGTGGCCGCGCGCCAAGCGATGGACGCCGTATTTCCTGGGCCTCGGGTTCGGCGTGTCCACCCCGATCGCGATCGCCATCGGTCTGGGCGTGCGCCACAGCTACTCCGACAGCGGCGCCACGACATTGATCGTCAGCGGCGTGTTCGATGCGATCTCGGCGGGGATTCTGATCTACACGGCGCTGGTGGAGCTCCTGGCGCACGAGTTCATGTTCAGCACGTCGATGCGCAAGGCCCCGATCCACGTGGTGCTGTCCGCTTTCGGACTGTTGTGTTTGGGTGCGCTGCTGATGGCGTTGCTTGGGAAATGGGCTTGATTTTTTAGACCTTGTTCATATGTATATAGAAAGATACCTGTTAAAAGTTGTCCCGCGCATTCTTTAGATACTTGCGCCTCTTAGAAATCAATAAAGCTGGACTTTAGCATTCCGATGTTGTGTACTGTACAATAACGAGTACGCCACAGCCACATCCACCCATCTCATCCACCCACTTTCCCAACCCACTCTCCAAAACCAAACCCAAACCGAAACCAAACTTAAGAACAATTACAACTCATCCTTCGCCACCCCATCAATCCCCACCAACTCCGTCTCGAAGATCAACGTCGCCCCGCCGGGGATCGGGCCCACGCCACGACTCCCATACCCGTACTCGGGCGGAATCGTCAACGTCCGCTTCTCGCCGATGCACATGTCCAGAAGGCCTTGGTCCCAGCTACACGCAGAAGGTTAGCCGTGCATCTGCATCCAATGCATTCGAACATCCAAACGATATGTTCAATACCCCACCCCCCATCCCATCCCATCCCATCCCATCCCATCCCATCCCATCCCATCCAACTCAGTCCGATCACTAGGAGGGAGAAAGGTAAACTCACCCCTTAATAACCCGCCCCGCACCCAGCTTGAAAACCAACGGCTGGCCGCGCTTGTAGCTGGCGTCGAACTCGGAGCCGTCCGCCGCCAGCGTGCCACGGTAGTGCATGTGCACTGTGTCGCCGCTCTGGGTCTTGCGGCTGCATTCGACGGGGTGGGTGACTTCGATGCCGAGGGAGGAGGAGGAGGAGGAGGCGGAGGCGGCGGCCAAGGTGGCCGTTAGGGCGGTGAGGGCCAGGGGGAGGAGGCGCATTGTTTCGGTTCTGTTTGTTGAACTATAGGTGGGAGGGGAGGGGGGTGGGTTGGTTTTTTGGTTGTTGGAGATGAGGCGTGGTGTGGTGAGGTGAAAGGATGGAAGTTCTGGGTGACGGGTTACGGAGGTGCCAGGTGGAGGTACGGTGCGGTGCCAATGGAGAGTCCGCGGTGGACGGTGGCGGGCGGTGTTCCGCTTCCGGGAGGGGTTAGGGTGCTTTTCTACTAGGTAATGCCTGCCGCCTGCCGCCTACCGCCTACCACTACTACTACAGGTCCGGTGAAGTTCTTTGTCTGAGTCAAAGGGGAGGACAGGAATGTGAGTATCCGAGTTCTGGTTTGATCTGTGAGGTGCATTCGTTTGGGTGTGGTGTTTGGGCTTTGCTTTCTCTCTGGGAAGGCAGGTTGGGTTGGTTGGTCATTCTTAATTAAGAGTAAAGTGTATTGGACAATGGAGATCATGTCAATAGTAGTGCCGTGCGAGGTGGATGGCATAGTTAGTTGATATATTCTATAAACAAGCTATACAACTGATCTTTACGTATATCCAGGTAGTTATATCACATCACAAATCTAGGGTATCATCGTCTAAACACAACATCAGTCAACCCCCCCCACCCAAACAAGTCAACCAACTCAATCCATCGCATCCAATTCGTTCCCCTCTCCAAAACTCTCTGCCTCCGTCTCCGCCACCAGAATCCCGACCAAACACTCCCCAAGAATCGCATCCCAATTCACCCACGGGTGAATCTCCATGAAAAGCTGCCCGGAATCCTTGCCCACCCCGCGCAGCAGCTCCCCTTTCCCGCCCGGGTGGAACGGCAGATACGGCGTGATGTTGTACACCTTCCCCTGGTAGGACGTCCACGCATCGGCCCCCTTGCGCCCGTTCTGCGCCTTGAGCATCGACGGCGTCACCCGGATCAGCGTGGGCGGCAGGTTCTTGCCCCGGAGGTTGTTGTTCGGGTTGGACGTCAACGCGGCCCAGTCCAGCGGCGAGTACCCCGGTTGGAGGATGTGTTTGTTCTTGTTCGACGCGGAGGACGAGAGGGGCTTCGCAATCAGTTTCGTCGGCGCGAGGGAAGAAGGGGAGGAGCGGCTCGGCGGCGCGCGGAGGGAGGAGGCGGCGGATGGGGGTGGGCGGAGGGATCCTGCTGGCCCGGCGGCGGGGTTCGTTGGGCGCGGAGGGTAGCGTCCTGCAGTCAGGGAGGATGATGGTAATTGCTGTGGCTGCTGTTGGGTTGCGGTTGGGCGGAGTCGGGGAAGGGGTGGCGGAGGCATGGACGTGGCTTTGGCGGAAGTGGTTGAAGCTGTCGCAGAAGGTTGGGGGGAGGGGGGGAGGATTTGCGGAACCGGTAGCGGTGGCGGAGGCATGAGACTTCCATTGCTCGGTTTGGGTTGGGAGGAGGTTGCTGCTGTTGCTGTCGATGGAGGGGAGAGGGGGTCTGTCGGTCCGTAGTGGCGGGATTGATGGTCGTTTTGCGCGACAGGTTTGGTCTCATTGTCCAGGTGTAAGGATGGTATCTCAATAGAGGGCACGCTCGTCGCAGAAGCCTTGGGAGTGTTTTGGGTATCTTCTACGAGGGCATCAGGCTCGAGAGACTCTGCAGCGTCCCTGGTGCTCTCAGTAGGGGGCGGTTTCGCGGATGTCTTCTCGGACGGAGGATGAGGCTGAGGCTGAGGTGCCCAGGTAGCGGGCGGATGTCGGTAAATAAGATAACATGCAGCCGCAATCAGCGTTGCGACTCCAAGCCAGCCCATGCTAGGCAGTGGTATGATCTGGTGAGTCGTGGCAAGGGAAAGGAAGGGGCAAGCAGACAGAAAAGGAACAATTATGCGGAGGGGAAGCTGAAAATGACGCCGAAACGCCGGCTGTCGGCACGTGGTCCCTGCGTCGGCCCCTGATCGCCGCCTCAGGAATCCTCTCGCCTCCGCCGCGGCCAAAACTATGGATTACATTATTAATCACAATACCGCCTGACTACCTCCGCCTTAGAAAAAGAATACAAAGGAGAAAAAGAAAAGAAGCGAAGTACTAAATATCACAACAGATTCCTGCCATGTGGTATTCATTTTGGGCTTGGAAGTCACAAGCCGTGCCGGATATTGCTACTTCATGGCGTATTGTTGGTCCCTTGATTGTTAGTACGTGCTATTCAAAGAAGTGAAACACGTAATGTGGAAAGAAGTCGAGCAACAAAAGGCTTTGTCCGGCAATATATATTATCGACACTGAGTCTCGGCACTAAGTCACAAACAAAGGTGACTACATCACGACAAACCGCATTGAAGAGACAAAGCAGTGCCTCAGGACTCATTGCAATGGTCGAGGTGAACCAGGGTACCGCCCGAGAACCAGACTACAACTGTAGGATATCACCAATCAGGAATAGATACGATAACATTGGTATGTACATTCGGAACAGAAAACTAGGAGTTGGACGGTGTTCACAGTAGTCCGCAAATCACACATGCTAAGGAGTTTCCAACCCAGCACAAGGGAAACCATAAGGGGAATCTGAAAAAGAAGGAAAATGACAAAATCACACGAAGACGATCTAGGCGAAGTCAAGCTCGACGTCCAAACGCACAGCCTCCTCGTTGGAGTTACCACCAATGCCGTCAGCATCGGCGAGGTTGGCAGTGTAGGCGTTGATGACCGAGGCGAGAGCGTTGCCGATGGTGGAGCACTTGGAACCGGTGTGGTCGCAGATCTTCATACCCTGGACCTCCTGGCCAGCGTTCTGGGCCTGGATGGCGGACACGTCCCAGCCGGACCAGCCGTCGTTGCTAGTGTTGCCGAAGTCGAATTCACCCCAGGTGCAAGAGTAACCGCCGTACTCGTCAGTGGGAAGAGAGTCACCCTTGGCAGCACCCCAGCCACCTTGGGAGTCGGAGTCGAACGCGACGTAGCGGGTCTCACCGGCCTTGATCTTGAACTCCAGAGCCGAGTTGCCGTACCAGCCGTTCAGACCACCGTCGGGACCGATCTTGTTCCAGAACTTGACGGTCCAGTCGTCGGACGAGCTACCCTGGAAGCGGACGACATACTGGTAGAGACAGGCCTTGTCCTCGCTGACCTCGATGATGTTGCTGCCCCAGGGGCTGCCGACGTTACCGGAGTAGTAGATGGCATCGGTGGTGCGCTTGGCGTTAGACTTGGCTCCGAAGCCAGAGCGGGAGTAGCTCGACGAGGTCGCAGACCAGGACTTGCAGGTGCCATCGGCGGAAGAGACAACCGAGGCGGAGCTCGAAGTAGCGGCAGCAGCGCTGGCGGCAACGGTAGCAGAGGCAGCGACGTTAGCGCTCACCTCAACAGTGGCAGCAGCCGCGACGGTAGAAGCAGCCTTGTTGGACTCGACGGTAGTCGTGGCAGAACCAGACCAGTCATTGACCCAGGACTCGAGGACACCATCGATGACAGCGTAGACCTCGTCACCGACGTTGCGCTTCTCGTGGTGGTGGTGGCGGCGCTCATGGCCGTGCATGCGAGCGACGGAAGAACCAGCCGTCAAGGCGGTCAACAGAAGCATGGAGTTCTTGAGCTGCATTGTGAAGATTGATGATGGTTGTAGTCTTGATGAGAGATTTGGCTTTTGCTATGAAAGAGGTGCAAGACGAGGGTATCACGAATGTATAAGTTGGAACCACAATCGAGACCAGGGTAGACGCAGTTGAAAGAGTGATTGATAGGCAGTTCAAGTGAATAAGGAGTGACAAGAGCAACACAATAATGAGGCCCTCGACCTGAAACAAGCAATCGACAAAGGAGTGTGGTTTGCGAGCACCTGGAAGAACGATGGATTGAGAGAAAGAAGAAAGGGAGAAGAAGGAAGGAAGGAGAAAGAGGGATGAGGGATGAGGGGGGGGGAGAGGTAGAATTAAATTTGAAATTGAAAATGACCGAGCATCGAGCCAGACTCTCACCGTCCAGTTGGGGATGGGGGGGGGGGGAGGGGAGTTGGTGAGTTTGTTGGTCAAGATCACGGATTGAAGGCACACCAAGACCCGTAGAGACCGACAATTTAATGAAAAGGGGGGCGGTTCCTGAACTAAGGCCAACACTGCGCAGTCATTGGTGGGTAGCCCCACTCAGACCGCGGTTCGAGGCTCGAATTTCCCTGGATTGGCTCTGTCGATCCGCCTGTATCATACCGTTAGATTACCGTGCCTGGTACCTTACATGCATGAGTGATGGATGAGACGAGTGAAGATGGAACTGTACCTACAGTAGAGTGAGTAGGTTGTTAGAGCCGATAACAACAACAACAGTAATAATGCAAGGCCTCATCGTCTTCATCTCACACCAGTGGTATCTCCACGATCTCTCTCAATCCTTCCGACACGTCATAATCAATGTATCTTCCTAACAGACAAGTCACTATCACACTGCTGTCGCAGACATTCGTGATTGATTAGATCTCGCGGATGGCTTCTGTCCACCACCAGGAATGCTGCTGCCCGATCTGAGGAATTCAGCCCATTCAAGCCATCGCGCACTGCTTATCGATACGTGCCTGCTGAAGAGTCACAATCTGCAGGCGCACTGCCTGCAACTTCGTCATCCCCTGCGAGACCCAGCTTCCCCCTCACCTCTCCTTCTGCACTCTATTCGCAGCCAGGACAACCACCACTGTAATTCTACCCGACCACGTCGGGACCCACGAGGGTCACCGTTATGAATCATCGGGCAACCATCTGATGATGTCAATAGCAACGATGTGATGGATATATCGCGGGGGAGATCGAGAGAGACACTGTCTAAGCCAGACTTGTGGATGCCCTTGATACAGGATGAATAGGGTGGGTGGCGTATCGATTGGACACGTACACTGCCTATACGGACTTAACAGTCTCATTGCCATATATTCTTGCTCATTCGATATCCGACTACTCCGTACTCGCCCCCGGCAAGTCGAGAGTCGGTGCGCCGCGGTCGTGTTGCGGAGATGCCTACAGTACGGACTGCCTTTGTTACGGAACGGTCGGTATTGTGACTGCCTACACGCTGGACACGAATACCCTCAGGGCCCTTCAGGGACTTCAGGGTCTGTTGCCCCTCCGTCCCTGAATGCCATCACGCAAGCCAGCCGGCGCCATAAGGACCCTGGATAGCCCCCAAATTGAGAAACACCTGAAACGGATCCCGCGGTCGGATGGCAGCTGCAAGAACAACCTCATGGTGAGCAGCGACTGCAACAATATAGGCCGAATGTTATTTCACTGTGTCTTACCAGTACGAAACAGGCCATTGAAATTGAATTGACTTGGTCGCGCCCACTGACCATAACCAAGCCCGCAGTAATGTCAATCGCCACCCACCAAAGGTTGGCCCGTGAGAGAAAGAGACACCAATTTCAATGGTCGAAAACTCAGTTTACCCACCCTCCTGTGTGACCGACATTGGTCTGGATCACTTCATTCTCGAGCCCGTGCTTGCTGAGAGACTACAGAGTACTGAGGCCAGTAAGTAAACAACGTTCCCTTGGGTGGTTGCGGACTGGATGAGACGGAACCAGAGTTGCTCAACTATGGATCAACGCTCGGAACTGCGAGCCTTTTTTCGGTTACTTGAGAATGACAGGATTGGGAAATCTGCGAAGCTACCTACCCCCTAAGTCTAACACTAGACCATTTCATGAATAGAATGCTACACTCCTTTTTTTTTTTCTGGACTTGGGAGCCTCCAAATTTAGAGTGTTGCCTGTCCGGTTTGAGATGATGCTATTCCTGTCAAGGAGAGCGACTCGTCAGCTCTTGTGCGATCTTCCCCCTCCAACCCGTGTCAGGTGACTTGGTGGCCGGAAAGAGACTCAGGCACTGCCGGTTGCCGCGGACGAACGCCAAGGTTGTTGACTTACAGTGAGACTAACTAACTAGTGTCCTGGCCTTCAAAAACACGTGTAGTATTTCACAGCAACAGTCGCTTCGTTGTATAGAATTATACAATATTTACATTGACGTTGTTAACAGATCTCTAGAATACAGTAATCATGACAGACATAGCTTGAAGGCGACAATTTACTTCTGCAGCTCAACTCCTCCCTCGAAGGCAGCGCCGCCCGCCTCGGCGTCCACCTTCATACTCTCGTCGAGCCCGCAAACACGGAACAGCATTTGTGGGGTCATTTCCTTACTCAACCCTGGAATGCCATCCCTCTTGAGCTTTTCCATCGCCTCCTGCATGGCCTTATAAGCTGGACCTATGGCTGCAAAAGGGAAGATTATAATCCGGAATCCCATCTCCTTGGCTTCCTGCGCCGTGATGTCAGGTGTCGCTCCATGCTCGACCATGTTCAAGAGCAGTGGCCACCCTGCCAGGTCCTGCACCACCTGTCGAGCCATTTCCTTAGATGTGATGCCCTCGAGGAACCCTACATCTGCCCCAGCGTCGCGCGCCGCCCGCAGTCGTGCCACACTTTCCTCGTAGCCGCGCACCTGCAGGGCATCCGTCCGCGCAATCACCACGATGTCGCTACCGATCCGCTGACGAGCCTGCACGGCGGCGCGAATCCGCGTCACGTAGGTGTCTTGATCCACGAGAATCTTGCCTCCGAGATGGCCGCAGCGTTTCGTCTGAACCTGGTCCTCGATGTGGAAGGCAGCAACTCCAGAGCGCGAGTATTGTTCAGTTGTGCGAGCAACCATGATCGGGCCGCCATATCCGGTGTCTGCGTCGGCAATGACGGGCGTGCTTGGGGAAAGGTTGGAGATCATTTCCGCATTGGCGCGCATGTCGTTGAGGGTGCAAATACCCAGATCCGCGTGGCCGTGAACGGAGGCAGCCGTACCGGCACCCGTCTATGAGAGCTTGTTAGCAGATTTGATTGTGGCCGGGCTTGCGTTGCCACTCACCATATAGAGGGCATTGAAGCCTGCCCCGAGAGCAATGCGAGCGGAGAAACCGTCATAAACTCCGGGAGCGACGACGAAGGCCTCAGGGTCCGCGAGAGCCTGTCGCAGGCTTGTGGCTGCTGTTACCATAGGCATGATATGATGGATGTTGGCGGCTGTATACACGAGTAGGTAGTGTAGTGTTTCAGAGAGAAAAAAAAATTTAATGACGTCGCCACTCAGGGTCGAGTCTTGAGGGCGATAGAGCTGGTTTTATAGTGTGTTGATCCATTGCCCGGAATCCCAAAGTTGCCTCACCCATTACTCGTCTCGAGTCCCGACCGTTCCTTAGGACCCATAATTCTTCAAGGCAGAAGTAGGCTTCTAGAAAAATATCATAGCTGCTCAACCGACATCGGCAGACGTTAGGTAATCCTTCGGCCTAGTCTCGGATCTGAGAAACACAATGCCACGGGCGAGTTCTCGGCAGAGGCGACCGATCAGAGCATTGGCGCATACAACTACGAATGGGTGATAATTGTTTGAAGTCTTGCAAGCTGCTTGCCGATGTTTGCCGATGATTACCGAAGCGTCGATTTCGGCTCGGACGGGGAAGTTGAAGGCTTTCCAATCAAGCAGCATTAATATTGGGAGTCGGGACTGTCCAGTTGGCAGGCGATTGCGGGCCTTTTCTGCCGCGATTCAACCCCAACTCCGCTCCGCTCCACTTCTCTCTCTCTCTCTCTCTCTCTCTCTCTCTCTCTCTCTCTCTCTCTCTCTCTCTCTCTCTCTCTCTCTCT
>WOUI01000483.1:0-22544 GCA_012184565.1 Aspergillus floridensis | reverse complement strand
CCCCCCCAACCCCCGGCCCCGCTGATCCATGCTAATACGCTCGATGCAGGCCTCCAAGGCCTCATCAACCTACACCCCAGCGGCCCAAACGACGGCGGCCTGATCGTCTGCAAAGGCGGGCACAACGTCTCCGCGGAGTTCCACGCGGCGATGAACGCGCGCAACGAGCCGCGGATCCCGGCCTGGACGCCGGAGTGGTTCGGGTTCACGGAGGGGGGGATGGCGTGGCTGGCGGAGCGGGGGCTGCAGTGGGAGAAGGTGTGCTGCGACCCGGGGGATCTGATTGTGTGGGACTCGCGGACGCCGCATTACAATGTGCCGCCGACGGGGACGGTGGATCGGCTGGCGGTGTATACGTGCTATACGCCGGTGTGTGAGGCGAGTAGGGAAGACTTGGTGCGGAAGAAGGGGGCTTTTGAGAGTATGTGTCTTCCTTTTCTGCGATTGGGTGTGGGATGAGGGGGATTACATCTCACTAATCTGGTGTTGGTAGAGCGGCTGGGGACGACACACTGGCCGAATGCGGTGCATGTTGCGCCGACGAATGTGGCGATGCGCGATGGGGAGCGGTGCCCGGTCGCCAGGGAGAGGCCGGTGCAGGAGCCTGTGTTGAGTGAGCGGACGTACAAGTTGACGGGGATTCCGTACTTGGAGGCTATGGGTTGATTGATTTATTCCTGGGGAACAGGGGAAGGAGGGGAGTGGGAGTTGATTTTGCGGGTCTGATGCTTGACATACTCTGGTTTAATTTGGATTGAGTATGCGATTGTGTTAGTTGAATGAGTTTGTTGTTTGTACTGTATGACGTGGATTTGAGATGACTTTTGCTAGAGGTAGTAGAAGCAGAGGAGTTTTCGTTGTAACCGAAGGTTGGCAATTGTCGTTAACAGCTACAATTCATAAAAGAGGGGGGTCTGGGGGGGACCCCCAGGAACGTTATAGAACCAAGGTTGAGGATAGTCTGACAGCTGTAGCAAAAAAGACGGGGGTCTGGGGGGAACCCCCAGGAACGTTATAGAACCTAAGATTAAGGTTGTAGTATACAGCTACATAAAAAGAGAGAGGGTTTACCCCCCAACTATTAGAACTATACCCCCGTGTCAGGCGAGCCACCATACAACATCCAATTCCACAGCTCATCTACGTTATACCCCGCGAACGGATAGTACTGGTCCTCGAACCCGTCCACTAACGACACGCCCCCCATGAACCCCGGCGACAGCTGCTGCCCTGGTAGTCGCTCCGATGGTCCCAGGGACACCTCCGGCCGCTCCTCGACCCCCCGCAGCCCGTTACCCGGGGCCAGCGTCTCCGACCGCCGCAGGTCGTCTTCGAGCTGATGCCAGGTGGTCGGGGTGATATCCTCGAACGCTGAGGGGGTGGGGAGCGAGGTTACGGGCTTTGCGGGGCGTGGATGTGGGTGCGGGTTGGGGGTCAAGGCGGAGTAGGGCGGGGGTTTTTGGATGGAGGGACTTTGTAGACTGGGTTTGGTGTATGAATGGAGGTAGGATGATATTTGGTCGTACATGATGTGTAGGCCTGTTCCACGAGTGGTTAGTTGAAGACAAGACAGCAGGCAAGGTGCGACAGAACAACGAGGGAAGGTGCATACCCTCCGAGAACCGCGGATCGGCGTCGTATTTCGACATCTGCGCGCTCGTGTATACGAGACACGCTTTCAGCAGCTGCCATTCATCAGCTTCGTGATCCACAGTCTCTAACCACAACCAAAATACCTGAAGGTCCATCGCCCGCAGCTTCGATCCCGGATGTTTCATCAGGAAGATCCCCAAGACTATGCAGGCCAGAATCGCCGGCCCCGCCGTGATGATCTGCGAGTCCGCCTCGCGTTCCGACAGCTCGATGCTCAACTTGGCGATCGCCCGCGCACTATTGACACAGATCGACTCCCCGTTGCGCAGACGATGCTGCGACGGCTCGTCGGAGCAATACCGCGTGACCTCCTCGTCGAACGTCGTCGTCGGGGCGATCAGCGCCGCGCGATGCAACGAGATCATCGCCTCGTGGTACTGGATGGCCAAGAAGGTGACGTGGTGGAACTCCTCGCGCGGACAGAAGATATCGTTGCCCGGCCGCAGATCGGACGGGATCTGGTTCGCCCACGCCAGCAGCTCCTGGTCGAGGCGCGCCGTGTCCAGCAGGATCTGCCGGGCCGTGCGCGTCGTGCCCGGGTGGTGGTTGTAGATGTGATGGCTGATGTTCCCCTGGGAGTCGGCGAGCTGGACGTGCCACCGCAGGAATCGATCCTCGGGGCGGAAGTCCTCCTCGGCGGGCTGGCACGGCTCGACGGTAATGGCCATCGGCCGCCCAGACTCCAGATGCATCATCTTCTCGAGCGACCAGCAGATCAGCCACACGCGCCGGTGGATATACTGCCGTCGCGCCGCCAGCCCGCTGAGCCGGTGCAGGCCCAGGGTATACGCCACGCGGATCGCCATGCCCAGCGTCTGCCACGCCAGCCCCTCTTTATTGCGGCCGCGGTAGGTGACCGTGAACAACAGCAGCGTCTGCACCGCGGGTAGATAGGGGATTGTGATGACGTGTGCGAGCAGCCCCGCCGCCGCGAGCAGGTACCGATCCCCATCCTCCGTCTGTCCCTGCGCGAGTTCATCCGCCCCCAGGCTCATGATCAGATACGCCGTCACGAGTCGGGGGATGCGTTCATGCGGCAGATGTCGAAAGTCCGCTAACGTGGCCAACTGCTCGACGCCCGCTTCCAGCCGTTCCACGTGGAAGATCGGATACAACGGGTGGATGCGCGAGAGGAAGGCCGTCAAGTACCGTTGTCGATTCTCTGGACTTGGCAGTTCCGGCAGCGATACACAGAGCGGCAGCTCCAGTTCCTCGGCGAACCGCATTCCGTGGCGAAAGAACCCGGTGACCGGCTTCAGCCGCGCCGCTGTGAAGTATACATCCAGAGACTTGGCGAGACATTGCGAGCTACTTGCTCCGAGCACTTTTGTGCGGTCACATCCATCCTCAACGCTGACAGTGTCGAACGGGTGGTGAACGGGGGAAACCTCATTCAAGGCTGCAGCTGGTTGCTGCCCTGTGGCTAAGAAACTGTCTCCTTTGTGCGATGAGGGGGTGGCTTCATGAGGATGCGCAGCATTACTTCGACTGATCGGATCTTCTTGGTGCTGGTGTTGCAGGTGGTCTCCCTTCTCGTTCATATTCCCTCCATTGCCCATCACGGGTAAGTCCAACCACTCTCTGAACCCCGTCACCCCCGGACGCTGCGGATCGGTCGTCACGCAGACCTGATTCCGGACGCGACAATTGCGGCATTTGGGGTATTCAGCATCACACTTGACCTTGCGCTGTCGACAGATGTTGCAGGCCATGGACAGTCGAGGCCTTTTGGAGGGGGGAGGTTTATCCATGGTGGCAGATGATAATATACACTGAGACGGGTGGGAGAGATGCAGGGTGTGGCATGGTTTGGGTGGAGTCGTTGATATGATAGTTTGTGTAGTGTAGGAAGTTATCTCCAGTGCATGGATCCAGAATGCGGGGTATGCACTGGCAGTCTGGGGGATCGTCGATTTGCCCCAGCGTAAACAAGTCGGATGAACTGAGTGCCCGTCACTGCAATTCCTCGCTCGCTGACTGGGCCCGAGGCATAACCCCCCCTCGGGTCCAATCGGGGCAGTGGAGGTGGGGCCGAGCCGAGGTAGACAGTAGTATATGGGAAAGAAACAGGCACACTCCTTCCCCCACAAAAGCATACATACATACAGTACATAAGCCTCAATGGTCGACTAGCAGCACCCACCCAAACCCAAAACAAACCCCCCAATGCTCTCCAAACTAATCATCCGCACCTCCTTGACAGCAGGCATCTGTCTCCCGTTCCACCTCCCCTACACCCGGTCCAGACAGATGGATGATACTCAAAAGAACATGGCCATGAAGCCCGAGAGGTACGCTCCGAGACTGGATCAATTCACCATGACTGGATGCAGTGCTAACCCCAATAAAGGCAGTATCCTGCCATCGGACCATTCTTTCACCTCTACTGAAGCTGAAGAAAGGAACCAAGGAACCAAGGAACCCCGGAAACCCACGAGTTCGTTGGCCTGGAGGAAAGAGGGTCTTGGTTGAGCGATTACGTTGAAATCGAGCTAGAGAGAGAGAGTGCCGGCGAGATTATTACCCACCAGGCTGCAGAGGGGAGGGATTATAAGGTTGCATCAGTCGGCCTACCTCAGGGCTACTGTAAGGGGAAGTGTCTAGAGGATTGGATTGCGGCTAGCGCTGTTGGGCTTGGTCCTCGAGGTACCTCCTACATTGCGATACTGGGCCATTGCAGCCCGGGAATAGTGGGGCAGTCGAGCTCAGGGTCCTGAGGTGGGCTCAGAGTATCTTTACCACTCGGGGGAGGTTCCCATCCCATCGAAGAGGAGTGTTTGTTCACGTTACACTACCCTCAGGAGCAGCAGATACAGGGCTTCGCACGGTGGTTCATGGATACACCTGATCCCAATATTATGAAGTGGAAGTATGGAGCAACTGGATGTCTAAAGCGTTTGTCTCTAACTGCACACAAAGATAGCCATTTGGGATGTTCAAATAAACCTCACTCATCATAGCTTGCTCGGCTTGAACTACATCAGTAAATGCAGCTGCTACATCTCAAACCAAAGTCCAGCCTCCTACTCAACATAGAACGTCGCATTCCCCCGGATATCCGACGAGCTGCTCCCGACCAGCACCGTGAACGCCCCCGGCTCAACGACGTACTGCATCGACCGGTTCCACAGGCCCAGATCCTCGACCTTGAGATCGATCTCCACCGTCGTGGTCTTGCCCGCGGGGATGAGCACCTTCTCGAAGCCCTTCAGCGCGCGGTTCGGCACGACCACCGACGCGATCACGTCCGAGACGTACACCTGCACGACCTCGGTGCCGTCGCGGGCGGCGTCGGTGTTGGTCACGTCCACGCTGACCGTCACCGTGTCCGAGGCCGTGACGTTGGTCTTGCTCAGCTGGACCGTCCCATACGCAAACTCGACGTAGCTCTTGCCGTACCCGAACTCGTAGATGGCGGTGGGGTCGCCCAGGACGTACTGGGACTCGAAGTCCAGCGTGCCGTTGGGGTAGGCGTGGCCGGCGGGCCCGATGTTGCGCGCCGAGTTGAGGAAGTCGTAGTAGATGGGCAGGTCGCCGACGAAGCGCGGGAAGCTGACGGACAGCTTGCCGGAGGGGTTGTAGTCGCCGAACAGCACGTCCGCCAGCGCGTTGCCGCCTTGCTCGGAAGGGTAGAATTGCTGCACGAGCGCCGAGGTCGAGTTGGCGAGCCACGTCACGTCGGTGATGGGTTTTCCGCTGGAGAGAACCACGATCGTGGGGACGCCAGTGTCGAGAATGGCCTTGACGAGCGGGCCTTGGGCGCCAACAAGGGCGAGGTTGTCGAGGTCGATGTGCTCACCGGTGCTTTTGGATCGGTTAGTGGCTGGGTTCATTTGTGACGGATGTGCAACGGCCGAACTTACGTCGCGTTAAACCCGGACCACAGCTCGGTCTGGTCGCGAGACCAGGTACCCACGACGACGACAGCGACGTCGGACTTCTTGGCAGTCGCGATGGCTTCATCGAAGCCGGACTGGTCGTTGCTCCAGCGCTCGCAGCCTTGAGCGTAGTTGACCGTGGCCTTGTCACCGACAGCGGCCTTGATGCCGTCCAGAGGGGTCACGCCGCGGTACTGGCTTTTGTAGATGACGTAGTCTCCGTACTTTAGGAAGTTAGTCAATGTCTTCTTCTGGTGCATGTTGGGCCACTCACGTTCATGAAGCCGTGGGCCATGGGTCCAATAACCGCGATGCTCCCGCTCTTCTTCAAGGGAAGGGTCTTGTTATGGTTCTCCAATAGGACAATAGACTCCTTGTCCAAGGTTCTGGCAAGCTCGACCGCTTCCGAGCTGTGAATCAGCTTGTGCCACTGCGACTCGGGAGCAGCAGGGAAGGGATTCTCGAAGAGACCCATCTCGAACTTGGCGCGGAGAATACGCGAGACAGCGGTGTTGACGGTCTCGATGTCCAGCTTTCCAGACTCTACGAGCTCGGGGATCTTTTGGAAGTTGCTGTACGGGATCAGTATACTAGCATGTCAAAGAAACCAGGCCACTTACAAAGAACCACCACCCATCTCAACGTCGTTGCCAGCAGGGAGTGCCTGCAGCGTGACCGATTCCATGTCAATTGGCGAAGCCTGGCAAAGCTTGAAAGCCGTGCAGAGTCGATCGGTAGCACCGGCGTCGCTAAAGACCCAGTGTTTGAAGCCCCATTCACCTCTTAGAATCTTTGTCAGGGTGAGATAATCGGCCACAGCCGGAATGCCGTCGTAGCTAAGTACCAGTAAGTCGATGCCCTAAATCAGGAAGAGAAACAACACTCACGAGTGGTAGGCGCTCATGACGCTCCATGCGCCTGCATCAATGATTGCCCGCTTGAAGGAGTGCAGCCAGCTTTAGCGCCGTTAGCATTGTCTAACCCGACAGACGGGCACACTCACGTGGTACGAAGGTATCTTTCGCCTCCCTGGACCGGCGCAGTGTTCAGCCCCTGCTCGGGTGCACTGAAGCCGGCAAAATGCTTGACGGTGGCCGAAACATTGAGACTCTGCAGGCCTTTCACGTAGTTGTAGCCAATCTCGCCAGCAAGGTACGGGTCCTCGGAGAACGTCTCTTCGACCTGGATGACAAGATCAGCCTGTGAGTTGAAAAAGAATGCCAATAACGCGGACCTACCCGGCCATAGCGCAGCTCACGGGCCAGATCAACCACGGGAGCAAACAATTGATTGACACCAAGAGTAAGAGTTTCTTGACTGATGATCTTAGCCATTTTATAGACCAACTAATTCAATTGGTTAGACTGCAGCCGTCGGGGTGTTCTCGATGCACCACACTAACCTCACGATTGAAAGAGCAACCATATGCAATAGGCGAGTTGAAGATGGTGGCATTCTGAACCAAGAATCCATGAATACCTGCCACTGTTAACATCTTCCCTAGCAGAGACGATCACATGAAGCCTTACCCTCCGTCTGAACAAGCGCCGGAATCCCAAGCGTCGTGTTGTGAACCAGGTAATCCTGCGCATGCTTGATGTTCGTCACCATCCAATCCCACGGGACCGCATACCCAACTAAACACCAGTCAGCCTGTGGATTCACCGCGGAATCCTCCGCACAACAAGAAGCCCCTACCGTAGAATCCTCCAGCCTTCAGCTCCATGTTCGCAACGAGGCCTGAGTAGTTGAACGCTCCAGTCGTGGTGTTCATCCAGTTCGAGAGATCACCTATACCACTTTTCACTCAGATTATCCGAGGACATGACGCAGACCACCGAGGAATAGCCCGTACCTTGCAGCAATTGCGCCGTTTTATCGTGGATCGTCATGCGAGCCAGAAGATCAGTGACGCGATCATCCACCGAAGCATGCGGGTCCTTGTAGAGTGGTGTTGAGCCATTGCTTGCAGCCGTTAACCCGACGCAGAGGTGGAGGAGGGCAAGCCCCTTGGTTAGCAAACTAGCACCCATCTTGGTGAGACCGAACGAAGGAGGCTGGCTGGATTAAGAAGCCGGCTCCCAATCTGTTCTCACTGTGCTGGTATGGGAAAAGGAAGAAAAAAAGAGGAATTCGCTAATTCTGGGGATCGCCTTCGGACCAGCAGCGAGGAGCAAGGGTAGTGGTATTTAACCTCCTCCATCGCGCAGTCGGGCTCAAGAGATCAATCGAAGCGGAGGCCCGACAGAACAGGGAAGCCAGAGCAAACGTCACTAGAAATCCCACACGGCCGCAGAGATGAACTAGTTTAGGCTGCTCAGACAATCGGTTCGGAGATGAGAGCCAGCTGCAATGCATCACTCGCCTAGACCAGGACCGTGGAGGCGAGAATGAGAAGACGAATCAATTCCGCAGACACAATGGAGCACAGGCATTTCTGATTGATGACTGGTCCGGCCCGACGAGCCAGCATAAATTATAAATTGAAGATGGAGAAGTCAAATTTCCCACAGTGATGTTCACGGCTAAATTGTCGAGTGGGGTGAGGAGGAGAAGGAATGAAGAGATGAGGAGAGGAGGAGATGAGGGGTTGTTGACAGGATAGATTAAAGCCGGGGAATTTGCCAGGGTCTGCCCAGTCATTCCGCCTATCGAGAGTCTCCCTTTGCTGCAATTTCCCTGCACTGTTCCCTACTAGTCCTTCAATTCAACCATTTCAATTACACTAATAATATTCGAGGTTGGTCGTATGAGCTGTCCTGTAGATGTGGGCAGAGGCTATTTCTTCCATTTCCACTGCATACAGTGTCATACAGAACCGAACCCTTCTCTCACCCTCCATCTCGACCGAGGAATCATAACGCTAAAGTCTATTAGACCCCCTTTATAGTGCAGAGGGAATGCTGATGCTATCTGAAATTATCTTCCGCCCATATATTACTTGAGAACAAAAGTATGTACTAACATGTGGTGTGACTCAGCCACCTGAGAAACTCTCAGTTTACTACACCTGCGTGTCAGACTCGGACCCCCGCTGGGTTTGGCTGCTCGGTGCCCCGGCACTGCCGTCAACTCCTTGGTCTTCCGACAGAGGTGGATTAGCGGACCCTCTCCTCGCACCGGGTTTGTGGAGAACGCCGCCGAGCCAGGCCAGTCCTCCGCTCCACGAATCACTCAGGCTTCGAAGTCGCGAGAGCGAGGTAATATCCTGTGGTTTGGGCGTTCCAGTACCACTTTCCGATTCGAGCCCAGGAGTGGCAGCACCGGTAGTCACAGGAGCTGTAGAGAGCTCACCCGTAGAATGAAGCCGGGTGTCTGACAATGGGAACCGGGGGTTTAGACCCACTCCAGCACTTCCATCCGAATCACGGATGGACTCGAGTGTCTCGCCATTTCTGGTCCGAGTGTAGCCATCCAACACTGTCGTACTCAGCTGCTTCTTCCGGCCTATCCGTCGTCCAATCTTCCGACCCTTGTTGGGGCTGATCTCACCACGACGAAGCGACTCAGCAACCACCGCGCTGAACCCAGATGAGATCGCGGGGAGGAAAGGGCCAGGCGAGAAGTTAGATATGGAATTGCGCAGTCTCCGTGCCGGTGGGGTCTGCGGGACAACAACATTTCGGATATTCTGCTGAGTTCCTTCAGTGGGCGTGCCTTGCGGCTCGCCATCTTCTGCGCCAGGAGCAGGAGGGAAGCGAAGCAGGAATGGCGACTCCTGTGTGGTTGATCCCGAGTGTCCAGGAGGGGTGGATGGGCGATGGCTTGAAGCCGACGTTGATCCTCGGGACTCAGCCCACGGGTTTCTTAGAAGTGAACTGGGGTGTACAGGGGATGTGGGCTCATCTAAGTGACGTGATTCTGATTCCGCAATAAGAGAACCCGTCGGGGATGATGGCGCAGCAGACAAAGCTCCCCGAGGAGTGGGCAGATTATCATCCACATCCTCAAGGCCATGACTGATAAGTGACCCGGAGGGAGATTCCAGACTGCCATCCTGAAAATTGTGCACAGTTCGTCCCGGCTGATGTACTTTGCCTTGCGGAGCTAGATTTGGTGACAGATCGACATGATCGTGATAGCGCTCCCCTGCCAGCAGCCCGATAGCTTCTTCCTCGTCATCAGCCGAGAAAGAGGACTCCGTGTCGCTACGGACTCTTCCACTAGTGATGAAGTACACTCCCAAGAAGGTCAGAAGACAACCGCCCACGAATTTGCTGGCGCGCTTCACCGTGAAAGCTTCGAAGTCGCGATAAAGAATGGCGCTGCCGATAATGACTGAAAGAGTGAAAAGAACAAACTGAGTCGGGATCACCTGAGTCGAATCAAAACGCTGCAGCGCTCGGTTGATGTATCGAATCTGCATTATTGCGCTGAAGATGAGGATGAAAACGAGGAGATAAGTGACCCGGAACGTGATAACATGCCAAAAGGTGAATGTCAATAGAGAAGAGACACCTTTGGTCGACAAGGCAGTATACCCACCTGCATAGACAATATCAGCAATCCTGTATAAGAACAGTATTACAATCCAACAATAATGAACATACCGTACAATGCAACCAGCCCCACGTCGATCAAGATTGTCTTCGGCCCATACTTACGACTAGCCCACATCAGCCCGACAATCAACGCAGCCGTGAGACCCAAGTAGAGCTCAAACTCCCAGCGCGTGATCATCACCCAAATATCGTGAGGTCCAATCTTTTCCTCCGAGGACGGGGCACTGATCACAACCACCACGGCACCCGCGATGGCGATGAGAACACCCCAAGCATCGCGTTGCCGGAACTTCTCCTTCAACATGAAGGGCGCAATGACACAGTTCGAGATCAGCGCGACCACACCCAGCGGAGACACGATAGACGCGGGCGCGAACCCGTAGGCCATGAAGTTTCCCACCTCGCCCACAGACATGAGCACGATTCCGACCCACCAGTACGGCGAGCGCAGGTAGGATTTGCGGCCACTCCGGCGGTCGCCCTCATTTTCCGGCCGAACAGTATTGTCGGACTGCATTGAGTCCCCCATGTAATCATGCACGTCGTCATCCTCATCGTCGCGATATCGCTGGCTCCGCTCGGAACGGTTCGGTGCGTCCTCAGGTACAAAGTCAGGGGATTCGTCACGGTAACGTCCTTGGAGAGCAGCACGGCTGCGGCCTCGGCCGGATTCACCATCACCCAGATCGTGGTCATGGCCTTGGTGGGTGCGCTTCCAGTCTATCTCTTTTTGTAGCTTCTCCTGTTCCCATTCCCGATCGATCCGGATGTGCGCGTAGCGTTGGATGTTGAGCGCCAGCGAGATGAGCACGTTGCCAACCAGCGCAGTCACAATTCCAATCAGGGAGGACCATTCGTGCATGCCACCCGATTCCCCATCACCGTTGCCGCCATCGTACACGGGGTTCGCAGTCGGAGAAGGTAGAAGTGGGGATGAAGAAGGTAAATGTTGGGTTAGAGCGGTGGGCGTTGAAATAGCGGAGGACAGGAGTGTGGTGAGCAGGCCTGCTGCCAGGGGCGCCTCCCGCATATGATCCATATGCAATGAGTCGCGGCGTAAGGGAGCCGGAAAGGGTGAGCGGGAATGTCGGAGGAGAGAGTTTGAGGGGAGATAAGACAAAGCGGAGGTCCCGATTGACTTGCTTGCTTCGCCGAGGATCGTCAAATCTGAAGATGTGCAGACTCACAAAAGCTTTCTGCTGTGTGGTAGTCTTAGAATGAAAATTCAATAGCTTGATAACGCCAGGCCAGGAATTCTAGTCACTTCACCAAAATTGTACTGGTGATTGATTTCCTGAGCCGTCGTTCATGCTCCTGAGAACCACCGCATGCTGTATTTGGGTCTCCTAATCTTCGTCGTCAGTCAAGCGGAGTCTCCTGTTGGACGACTTGGACGCTGCAGAGAAACCAAGAGATTCTAAAGGAAAGAAAAATCCAGTAACGGAATGATGAAAGTAAATGTCGATCGAGCGAGCGATCGAGGAGGAGGAGTTGATCTGGGTTGGGTTGGTTTGGTTGGAAGGAAGAGTGGATGGAAAGAAGCCGAGCGAACCGACCAGGAGTCGCGCTGGTCTAAATTAAATAATTTATCCTCCCCTTAAACCAAGACAGGATAGGATAAGACAAGACATGAGCAGTCACACGTGCAGGTGCTAGCGAAGCTACTGAGAAGATCTTAAAAGTCTTTAGACCTGTGTCCAAGCACAGCAGCCATCATTATACTTCTACTTCAGGTCATAATTCGCCTTGATTCGCACCGCGATCCGAGGAATGAGGCGCCATTTTCCTTCTCCGCTTCCTCCCTGTCGGTCCAACGTCATCAAGCATGAACTAGTTCATCCTCGACAACAAACTCTCCGTGACTCCGGATTGACAGATCCGCGATCATCTTCTATACAGGGCTTTGAATAGAATGATTGCTCGCTTTTGATGGATTTCCCGTTGCACCCTCCAAACGCCATCTGTCATATGGAATATGTACAAAGGTTTCAAATTATTTCGAAGACATTACAAAAGACCGGCAATTAGAGCCTGTCATGCTGATTACCTCCTTGCTCGCTTTTTCTCCGGCTTCTGTTCTTCATCATCGCTGAGCTCCCGATAGATAGGCGTAGGTTGTGTTTCCTTCCACGCCTTGGTGAAAATTGGATCCTTTTCAGCCTTGTCTGCATATTTCAACAGGGCCTCCCGAGGATCTTCGTCCCGCATCGAACTGAGAGGGATGTTATCTCGAATATGCTTCTCGTCCGGTTGCGACTTGGCAAACGGAGTCGCAGCCGGCATGTACGGTCTGCGAGGGTCCTTAGGGCGTCCTGAAGCCGTCAACCCAATGGTCGGATGGCGGGCAGACCAAGTAGACGAGCTGTAGTGAGGAACTCCGTTCGACCCCACTACAACAGAGTCTCCCGAGAGACCCTGGCTGAGATCCATAGTGAGACTAGGGTCATCATCGATGTGGCGGCGCTTCGGCGCCTTGGACATAACCAAGGCCGCGCCCCTAGTCGACATATTCGGGTTGTAGAGAACATGCGTCTCGGCATTGGCAGAACCGGTAAGGATCTGGTTCATCTTTTCGTGCCATAGGACAGTGATGACCGGGGATCCAGGAGTAATCGGCGTTACTAGTTCTGGCCTCAGCGTAGCAGGATTCAAGATATGCAGGTGGCCAGTTTCGGAGCCAGTAAGCACATTCGCCGAGGAGGGTGAGAAGATGATGTTCGATGTCGAGAAGCGGGTACTAGACGGATGGGATACAGTCGTGATCGGTTTCTTGAATTTTCTCGTGTCCCAAAGCTTGATGGTATCATCGCCACCTTTAGTGACTACCAGCCTGCCATCAGAGCTGATGTCGACGCCGCTCGTCCAGGTGTCCTTGGTATGAGCATCCCGAACCTCACCACTTGGACGGGTAAATGGCCCATCACCACCCCACATCATCAAGCTCCCATCAAGGGCAGCACCGATCAGAACATTAGGCCCTCCTTGTTTGGGCGAGCCCCACGCGACGGCTGTCATTTTGCTCCGACCAGCGGATCCAGCCATCTTGGACTTGTGCACAATCACTTCCTTCTGTGTCCTTCCTACATTAGCATCCCAGATGCGCACTGTGCTGTCCGTTCCAGCCGTCACGCATAAATTCTCATCGGTCGGGCTCCATGCTCCGCTGGTGACCTCCGAAATATGGCCCTTGGTATTGTGTAGGTCCCTCAGATACATGTCGCCCTTGACAAATTCGGTAACCGTGTCACCATCGCGATTCAGAATCCTCGGCTGCGCTGTAGCGGAGACAACCATCACATAGGTCGGGGCCAGTGGGTTGAATGCGACGTAGTGTACAGAGTGTGCTTCTTGGGCGGCGGACTGCTTCTTCGCAGACGGATCGACGGACTTGAAGGCGCGTATAGTCGACGGCGTCATCGAGGCAAAATCGTGCAACTTGATCGTGCAGTCCGTGGAGCCAGTGATCAACCGCGAACCCGCCGGGTCAACGGTCAATGTAGTCACTGCCCGGTCATGGGTCTTGAGTAGCATCTCGTGGGAGACCGGAAACTCATCCTCGTCGTCTTCTGAGTCGGAGTCGTCGGAGTCGGAATCGTCGCTTCCATTGTTACTGTCAGGCCTCACCTCGCGGTCCGCCGGTTCAGGAATGGTTGGCTCTTCAGGAGTGACCTCGGTGTTCGATCGCGTCTTCTCGTCATCGCTGTCGACTTTCGCAGCTACCTCGGTGCGCTTGGTGCGATCGATCTGAGTGCTCACATCGGTTTTCTTCTCTTGCCGGCCGAAGCTATTTGGAAAGAACTTTTTGAAGGCTTCCTCATCGAATCCTTCCATTTTGGCTAGTTGAGAGAATGTGTCGCAGGATAAGAAGCGATGACTTCAGACGACATTCAGAGGATGTTCCAGCTCTTTTGGCAAGTTTGTATGGTTTGTTCTGTTTGCCATGGGCCCACGTGATGATAAGATCGGGTCTCACTGATAACAACCAGTCCATAGACTAGGTAGTTAGAAGACATGACGTGACGCTTAGTAGAGATGACTTTACCTCAGCATGTCTGAAACCGTTCAAGCAGAAGATCACTGTAAACGTATATGCATCTTACTTTAAATAAGTCACTATTTCTCGAAGGGCATGGACTACGTAATATAGCTCAAGAGCTCATGAAGGAACTTGTGGACCAAAGATCACTTGTCATACTAATATAGATCTACGTACACCATCAACATTGCGCGTCTACAAGTACAAGCCCTCAACAGGGCCACCGTCCTGCTTGGTCTTCATGATGCGCTCCCTAGCGGCGCGGAAGTCGTCCATCTGCACTCTCATCCGGCGTTCTCTCAGAGCCATGAGACCGGCCTCGGTACAAATGGCCCGAATATCAGCACCAGAAAGATCATCCTTCTGGTTGATGAACTCATCCAAGTCGACGTCATCTCCCAGCGACATCTTAGAAGTGTGCAGGGTGAAAATCTTCTTCTTGGTGTTTTCTAGAATACAATCAGTACTCGAGCTCGGCTAGCAAGATAGGGGGGCACTCACGGTCGGGGTTCTCGAAGAGAATCTTTCGGTCAATACGTCCCGGACGGATCAGAGCGGGATCCAGAGTCTCGATCTTGTTGGTGGCCATGATCACCTTGACATCACCGCGGTCGTCGAAACCATCCAGTTGGTTAAGCAACTCCAGCATGGTACGCTGAATTTCTCGCTCACCGCCGGATGTGGAGTCGTAACGCTTCGTACCAATAGCATCGATTTCATCAATAAACACAATGGATGGGGCATGTTCGGCTGCAACCTGGAAGATTTGTCGAACCAAGCGAGGACCATCTCCAAGATACTTCTGGATAAGCTCACTGCCAACAATACGAAGAAAAGTAGCACTGGTCTGGTTGGCGACAGCCTTGGCCAGCAGGGTCTTTCCGGTACCGGGGGCACCGTACAGGATAACACCCTTGGGCGGTTTGATACCCATCTCCTCGTACAACTCCGGATGGAGCAGCGGAAGTTCAACGGATTCGCGGACCTCCTGAATCTGGGTCTCAAGTCCACCAATGTCTGCGTAAGACTCTGTTGGTGCCTTGTCGAGCTTCATCACGGAGACGAGAGGGTCGGACTCCTCAGTCAACACACCAACCACGGAGACCGACTTGTGGTGTAGAAGGATACTGGCACCCGGCTCAAGCAAGTCCTTATCAACGAACGACATGATCGAGACGTAGTACTCGGGGCCAGTAGCGCTGGAGACGATCGCGTGATCGTCGTCGATCAGCTCTTCCAGGTTGCCGACGCCCATGGGACTGCCTCTCATATCATCAACCCTGCTTCTCTCATCTGCGTTTCTATCCGCGAGCTCGAGGTCGCTTCGGTTGGCGGTATCCAGTGCAGCCTGGGCCTTGGTCTTGCGCAGACGCTCCATGTTCTCGACGTATTCTTCTTCTAGCAGCAGGTGATCGTGAACCCGCTGCATGCGGAGGTATCGTAGTTTACATCGTGACGTCGGGAAGATGTCGGGGAGCTTGGAAGCCGTGCTGGGGCCTGCGGCCTTGCGCTTCTTGCGACCGAGGCGAGTGGTAGGGGGGGGAGGTGGTTCGTATCTGGGCTTATCCTTCTGTGGACGAGCATCTTGGTAAGCCGACGTATCATGACTCTAAGCGAAAGGACAAACATACCTTCTTGTCCTTGTCATCTCTTCCATCCCCACCGGGGCCTCCGCCAATGTTGGACTGCTGGTTACCCTATTTATCGGAAAGTATTAGATAGGTGACATCAAGAGGCGTCAAGAGCTGTGGGCGACAGCAAGGGTTGACAGCATACCATAGTCCTAGAGAATTAAAGACACAGGGCGAGTATTATGTATGGAATATAACGGCCAGACTAGAGGCGGACAAAATTCGACGTAGAGGTACTGGGGGATGGGGCGCAAGTTCGGTGGATGATGGAAGGAGGATGGGAGGCGTGAAGCTGTGATGAGATGAGCAGCAGCTGGGAAGCTGTCGTCGCCATCCGTGCCGGCCTTGGCGCTGCGGCCAACAACGCATCACCGCCTCACGTGACTTGGTTTTGGAGCCTGAGGAATAAGGCCACAAGCTCTGGCCAGTATAGGCTGCCTTGCCAGGCCACCAGGCCACCAGTACGAATCTGGCAGTTCGTTTGATCATCATGGATCCATGATCCATGATCATCCATTCCCCTCTTCCCTCGGCTTCCTTTTAGATACAGCAACGCGGTCGACATATCAGATTTCTTGACTTCCACTTAAACAAGAATAGTCTAGCACCGTCACTATATTGGGAAGAGCTTCCCCAAATCGATTCGCAGTGCGCCATCAGGAGGTGTGTTTCCAACCAGCTTGCGAGCTTTATCGTCGGCGAGCGCTTACGCCCCACCAATACTTGCGATCCCCTCATTTTCCTCGCCAGTTCCCCCGCCAGATGAAGTGAGGCTGCACTGCTCGATCTTTCCTCCACCAGCGTCCATTTTGCTTTTTCCTTTTTCCTTTTTATACCTCCGCTTCGTGTCCGCTTGGCTAGGACTTTCCTGTATAATCGTCATTACTTTACTTATACTGCTCTCAGGCTGACATAACCTGATTTCCACATATATAGCTTGCGCATTGTATTGTTCCCCAGGAAAGAATCCTCGTTGGCATTTCAAACCAAAGGCTAAAGCAACTTTACTGCTTGCTCCTTCGCAACTACCTTGTCCTACCCTCAAAATCATGGCTTCAAATCGAGCACGTCGTATCGCCAAGGAGATTGCCGACATACATGCGGACACGCACTCGCAGATCACCGCGGAGCCGGTAGGGAACGACGACGATATCACACACCTCCGCGGGACCTTCCCAGGTCCGCCGGGGACTCCGTACGAAGGTGGCACATATGCAGTGGATATCAAGATTCCCACCGACTACCCATTCCGGCCCCCTTTGATGAAGTTCCAAACCAAGGTCTGGCACCCGAATGTCAGTAGTCAAACGGTGAGTGCTGGAGACCCCCCCCCCCTAGTGTCCGTGACGAGACTTGCTCATGCCTCTTTTCCCTGTCATAGGGCGCAATTTGCCTGGATACCCTATCCACCGCCTGGTCGCCCGTCCTCACCATCAAATCTGCTCTCCTCTCACTGCAGTCACTACTGAGCACTCCAGAACCGAAGGATCCGCAGGACGCGGAGGTCGCGCAGATGCTGTTGCGCCACCCCAAGGAGTTCGCCCGGAAGGCCCAGGAGTGGGCGGTCATATATGCGGGGGCGCCGAGAAAACACGCGGGAGAGGGCAGTGGCGGCGCGACGGATGAGACCCTGCGCGAGCTGGAGCTCAAGACCAAGGCGGAGCAGGAGAAGGAGGATCTCGCCAAGTATGGACCACCGGCTCGAAATCTGCGCATATATCCTCGCTAACTGTTGCTGCACAGGTATGATGGCTATAACAAAGACCTGATCGACCGCTTCTGTAGCATGGGCTTCGACGTCGACCGCGTGGTAGCGGCGTTCAAATACTATGGCATCGATCGGATGGAGGGCGAGGATTATGAGCTGGAGGAGGCATACATGGGGGACGTCACTGCACGGCTGCTGGGTGAGCCGTAAGAAAGACCTAGACAGACCACATTCACAGACAGCTTTAGCTTTTCTGTTTCTCGGGATCAAGTGTTGGGCTTTGAGGTTTGCTGTTTGATCGAGCGCTCTATTTTCTCGTTTGAGCTTTGTTTCATATATCCAGCTATCCATCCATTCGCGTTATCTAACATCTGAAGGTTTGAGTGATTAAGCCAATGAGACATGTGCATCGGCAAGAATATGGTGGGTTAAAGACTTGATTGTTTGCAAATGTAAGTAAACGTGCGTAACTCCGTGGACAAAGGGTTGCTGGAAGGAAGAGCAGCGCTATCGATAAGCACGTGGATCTCCTCCCGTCTCCGCCCATCTCCATCTCCATCTCCAACTTTCTCCGCCGCAAATCCCTTTCACCAACACCAACTTCACAAAAGAGCGCCCACCTCACCATTGACCTGACCCTTCACTCACCACACCATCCAACCACAAAGCCAACCCTCCCACCTTACAACCCGACTGCGCAACAGACAACCCCCTTACGGCTTGCCAAGCCGCCATCAACGCATCCCAAAATGATCGAAGACGACTTCTACCGCACCTCCTCGCAATACCGCCTCTGGTCCTTCACCGCGGCCTCCCTCCAAGCCCAACGGGCGACCACCAACGCCGTGGCCAGCGACCGGGTGCGCGCCGCCATCCGCCGCGCCCAGGAGGCGCGCCGCTCCGCCACCTCGTCCGCGACGGGCACCCCGGTCCCTGAAGTTGAGGGCAGCACCAGCACCAACCACCCCGCGAAAGCCGAAGAGAAACCCATCGAATGCCTCACGCCCGAAGAAGAGCAGCAAACAGTAAGCTACTACTGCGAACAGATCATCCAACTAGGGGAAGCGTACAAGCCCCCATTACCGACGATCGTCCGAGTAAGCCAGCCCGCCAAACCCCCTCCCAAAAACCCCAGAAAACTAACACCCCCGAAAAAAAAAAGGCAACAGCAATCCAATACCTCCGCCGCTTCTACCTAACGAACAGCCCGATGACCTACCACCCGAAACAAATCATGCCGTGCGCGCTCTTCCTGGCCACCAAGACGGACAACTACTACATGTCGCTGCGCCACTTCGCCGACGGGGTCCCCGGCGACACGACCGCGGAAGACATCATCGCCCCGGAGTTCGTGGTGATGCAGAGCCTGCGCTTCACCTTCGACGTGCGGCACCCGTTCCGGGGGCTGGAGGGCGGGATCATGGAACTCCAGGCCCTGGCCGCGGGGCAGGGCCAGCCCGCGCCGCACCTCGCCGCAGCCACCCAGACGCAACCAACACCGGAATCCCTGCAAAGAGGCCTCCTCGCCCTCCCCCTCCCCCCTTCCTCCTCCTCGAAGAACATCACCGACCGAATCGCCCGCGCCCACCACGACACCCGCGAGATCCTCAAATCCGCCGCCCAGATCACCGACGTGTACTTCCTCTTCACGCCGGCGCAGATCTGGCTCGCCGCGCTGATGTTGGCGGACCGCGCCTTGGCGGAGTACTACCTCGACACGAAACTCGGCACCCCATCATCCCAGGAGGCAGAGGCGGATATGCTGGCGGCCCTCCGACCAAAACTCCTCCGCACGCTCAACGACTGCGCCGCCATGCTGCAGGCCTACAAGCCCCTCGCGTCGGATCCGGATCAGATGAAGACCCTCCGTCGCATCATCGGGAAGAAGCTGTATCACTGCCAGAATCCCGAGAAGGTGAATCTAGGTGGGGCTGGGCAGAAGAGGATCCCTGCTGCGGCGATCGCCTCTTCGGCTGCGGCTGCGGCTGCAACTTCAACAGGGGGGGTCGATTCCGGGGCGTCGGAAAGTGAGATGGAGAGATTGGCGAAGAAGCGGAAGTTGGAGACCGCTGCGGGACCTTCCAGCGGTAGTAAGGATATTTTCGGCGGGGAGTTGGTCATGCAGAGGACGAAGGAGCGGTAATTTTAGGGTTAGTTGTATAGGATTAGGATGTGGCGGGGAGCGGAATATAGATTTGACGGTGGAACCAAAAGTCTACATACATACAACAATGAATGGTTTGGATAGGTAACTAGGTAATGGGAGCAGATCTGATGAATTAGTATACTACCCTCCCAAGATAAGCATTCATCCACAAGACATGAATCTGTAAGCCAAATCTACAGGTGCAACTACAATCCAGAGTTCAAATAAAACAATCCATTCTCATGGAGACACCCGTGTCCCAAAGGATGATGAACAGTCTATACTGTATACGAGAATCCAATGAGAAAAGAGAAGCATCAGATTTCACCCCCTCAAACGCTCAAGTCTAAGTTAGGGGGATGAGATTGAAATGGTATGAACGACGAGGATGGAAATAAACAAGGCCATCTAAGAAACACAACGTAAAAGAAAAAAAAATAAAAGAACACCCAAATACTGAGCAGGTGATATCTCCAGGTGGTATTTAAGCAAAACGGGATAAACACAAATGTATCCCCCTTAAAACAAGGACCTCTCATTCAGGATGGTTCATCTCTCCTGCGCTGCTGAGAAAATTGATAAACTTTTTTCTCCTACTGCTTTCGGTAAAGTTTTGCTAAATCTGCATCTTCGCGCAGACTGTTTTTCTTTCCTGTCTTGATATTTTGTTCGTTTCTGAGCATTCCATTCGTAACAGAGAGAAGCACCTAATGGGATAAATGCTTCAAGCTTTTTAGACAGCACCCTGATCGATCATCTTCTTGCGGAGGTAGTTCTTGTACTGTCCGATGGTGCCATCCCAGCGGGTGACGGTCTTGTGCTCGCAGACCATGATGTCCTTGGCAATCTTGTCGAGGAGACGGAAATCGTGGGAGACGACCACGACACCTCCGCTGTAGGCGTTGATGGCATCGGCCAAACTGTCGATGGTAGGGATATCGAGACCGTTGGTAGGCTCGTCCAGGAGAATCATGTTGGGCGACTCAATAGCCAACAGAGCGAAAACGATACGACTCTTCTGACCCTCAGACAGAGTGCCCATCAGAGCAGTCTGGGACTCACCGCTCAGACCGTAGCGGCCGAGCTGCTGGCGCCAGTACTGGTAGTCCTGGGACTTCTCGGGGAACTTGTCACGGACGAACTCCAAGGAAGACTTGGTCAGGTCCAGCTGTTCAGCGGAGTGCTGGCTGTACATGCCGAGCTTCAAGTGGGTGTGACGGCTGACACTACCACCGATGGGGCTGAGCTTGCCGGTCATCAGACGGAGCAGAGTGGACTTGCCGACACCGTTGGGTCCGACCAGAGCAGTACGGGAGTCCATGTCGACACCGAAGTCAAGGTGCTCGTACAGAGTGTCATCCCAGTTGCCAGAGTAGGAGAAAGAGACATCATCGAAGGACAGGACGGGAGGGGGGAGCTTCTCGACATCAGCGAAGCGGAAGCTGAAGACACGGTCAGGGATGACGGGCTGGATGAAACCGTCGGCCTCCATCTTGTCGAGAATCTTCTGACGGGACTTGGCCTGACGGACCAAGTTGGCGTAGGTACCGGCGGAGGCGATGAACTTCTTGATGTGGGCAATTTCTTCCTGCTGCTTGTGGTAGGCCTTCATCTGGTTCGTCTCCTGTTCGGCACGGGTCTTGTGGTACGAATCGTAGTTACCACCGTAGTAGAGGAGCTGCTTCATGCGCATATCGATCATGTTGGTGCAGACACCGTTCAAGAAATCCATGGAGTGGGAGACCAGGATCAGGGTGCGCTCCCACTTCTTCAGGTATTCTTCCAACCACACACAGGCCTCGAGATCCAAGTGAGCAGTGGGGTCGTCCAGCAGGAGGAGAGAAGGCTTGACGAAGAGGGCCTTGGCAAGGGCCACACGCATACGCCAACCACCGGACATGTCCTTGGTCTTCTTATGGATGGTTTGCTTGTTGAAACCAAGACCCGTCAGGATCAGGGAGGCACGGGTGTGGAAGGTCGAGGGATCCATCTTGTCCATACGCTGATGATGAAGTTAGACACATGTTGCTCGTCAAAAAATGCAAAGGTACTTACGTCGTAAAGGTCCTCGAGAATAGGGCTGTCAGGGCCCTCCTTCTCCAAGATCTCCTCGGCCTGCTTCTCCATGCGGTCGAGCTGGTTCTGAGCCTCAGTAACAACCCACTCAAGGGCACCGAGGTCGGTGGGGGGAGCACCCTCGTTGAGGAGGTAGATATCAATGTGCTCGGGGATGGGGAACTCGCGGGTGGCGATGGACTTGAGAAGGGTGGACTTTCCGCAACCGTTCTCACCCAGGAGACCGTAACGGCGACTGAAGTTCAGTTCGAGGGTGGAGTCAGTGATGAGGACCTTGCCGTGGAACACCAGGGAGGCGGAAGTGATCTTGACGTCGCGGGAGGACTCCAGGGAGGAGAGGACACCAGTGGTGACACGGTCAGAGAGACCGTGCTTGTCCATCTGTGCGGTCAGCTTCTCAACCTCCTTCAGCTTCTCAGCGGAGGTGGCAGGCTGATCCTCGACGGGCAAAGGGTTTCCGTCGCCATCGAGCATGGGGGTCTCGTCACCGGGGGTCGAGGTACCCTTCTTGGACTTGAGGGTCTTCTTCTTGCCGTCATCGCCACGCTTGGCCATACGAGCAGCTTTGGAAGCAGACACCATCTTGACGGTTGTGTGGCTGTTATGGGGAGGGGAGATGGGGGAGAAAAAGAGGGGAACAAGGTAAGAAGAGGAGGCGGGAAGAAGGAGACGAAACCAGTCCGTGAAGAGGAGGAGGAAAAGGGAAAAAAAGAACTTGACAAAGGTGGAGCACTTTCCAGCGGCGGGGTGAAAGAGAGAGGAAGAGAGAGAGGGAGGGAGAGAAAAATAGTAAGAGAGGGGCGACCGAAAGCCTTTTGAGTGGGGGGGGGGGGGGGAGGGGGGGGGGGGGGGGGTTCTTTGGGTACCCCTTGTGGAAGGGAAGGGTTTAGACATTGAAGAAAGGGCAAGGTTTT
>WOUI01000482.1:0-22631 GCA_012184565.1 Aspergillus floridensis | reverse complement strand
GGGGGGGGGGGGAGGATTAGTAGTAGAGGAGACGAAAGGGGTGAGGATCAACAAGGAAAGAAGGGGTGAAGGGGATCAGGCCGATTTATAAGTAGTAGTTCGTAGATGCGCAAAGTGTGGTGCGGTGGTAAGGAATCGGCGCTAGTGTGAGTTTGCCTTCCACAGCCTTAGACTGGCTTGCCTTTTCTTGACTTGCTTGACTTGCTTGACTTGCTTGACTTTCTTAGCCGGAGTTTATGGTGGTTGCACCTGCACGCTAGCCTTTAGCCCCCAACTTTGCATGTTGGACCACCTGAGACATGGGTCGTGGCAATATGAGCGTATGCAGCCAGCCAGCCCAGCCTCCCGTGGGCATAGTGGGCTGCCACAGTGCGTGGGTGTAAAACCTATCCCAAGGATAAGCGCATCAGATAATCGGGATGGATGGATCTGATAAGACCCGACCCAATCAGCTGCCATCCGCTTCCGGCCAAGTCCGGGTGGACCGACTAGTTTTTCCCTCAGAGCCCAATTGCACCCAACAATGCAGAAAATTTTTTTTGCCCTTCTCCTCGTGGTCAACATACTATGTAGCTTATTTGCTCATGCTTTGCGTGAACGGACATCTCCGACCTCACGTCTGCTCCATAGCTTGAAAAAGGGCCTTGGCCCACCCGGCAAACGCGGCGAATGGCACGAGACCCTTCCCTGCAATCACCGCGGATCAGCGACTCGCACGGCGCCACTGATCTTCCCCTGCCTTCTTGGTTGAAACTCAATACATATTACTTGCTGGAGTGATGTTTGAGGTACTGGGCAGTGAAGTGACATTTTGCCATGTCGGACCTAGGAATACAGCCGAACACGTAATCTCGACCATTTTGAACCCGGCAAAAGCCATCGGCTGGGATTTGGTCAGCTTTAGGTAATTCTCAGCCATCATGTCGGCTGATTCTACCACTGTACACTACAGTACCATAGTCCAAGGTTTCGTCTCCACTCGAGCAAAGCTGACCAGACACTCTGTAAGCCGATTGACTCATCAGTCGGAGCATCTGATTAGATCCATCTTACCTACCGAGTATTCTGGTGCCCAGAGTACCATGTAACTAGCATTAGCGGGTAGGCTTGAAAGGTCTTGTCCTCCATGCATCTACTCTGGTCAAGGGCTTACGCCTATGTCATGATCCATCACATAGTACCATTCTCCACGAAGGATAGACTGAGATACGGACAGGGTCTGCAGGAGAAAATTTTTCAACTGCCAAGACCTAAGCTCACCTGGGCTAGAATCATCTGATAGTCCCGTGAAGTGGGGTCGGGGTGTTAGTCACTAGCGCCAGGGCCTCGTCCCAAACCGGGGCATTGCGCGCTTTGCCGGGAGCTTTGCATTTTGGCACTGCAGAAGTGACAGACAGACAGGCAGACAGACAGACAGACAGACACGGCACTTCAGGTGGAATGCCTCGTGGTGGTCCGCGTCGGTTCCAGCCGGCAGGGACTTGCATGACTGCTGTGGAGACGGTAGTCTAGTCTAGTGATTGACCCATGCAGTGAAGAGACTCGTCTAGCCCTGAGACCCGAACTCTTTCCCATGGTTCTGGGCTTGTGCTGCTCTGAGTTGTCTCGGCTAGGTTGTCCCTGTCGAAACCTTGACCTACAGCATTGTCACGTCCGATCAAGGCTGTAATATTAAGAATTATGATGATAAGACACGGAACGAGAAGAAGTAGAATATAGATCGTGAGACCACTCATCAACCAGTCACCGAATTCGGAGACATATCCATATCCATAAGAGATTTGCGATCGTGTCAGTGGTTAGCGCACGATCTCAACTCCGGTGCTTGATTTGTTTAAGTCTATTGGTTTACAATCTCCGGCCGAAGACTGACAAGCAACGGTCCCACCCCACCACGTCTAGTGGGCCTGCAGCTGTCGGCAATAATATTCTGTGACAAGGGCTGCGGTATTTTAAAAATGAAACCCTCCCGAGGCTGCAAGCGCCTTAACAACTGTCATAATCGATCGAGGCATATAGGTTATGCTGAGTCTTCAGGCCGGAATATGGACTGGCACTCATGGAAGGCCGAAGGAATCAAACCAACCCAAACCCCACCCCCTCCCTACGAAGCACCCGCGCAGCAGTCGAAATCCAATCCACCTCGCGATTCCTCTCCGCGTAGTCGCTCACATTCTCCCTCGCCAGCCAGTCCGCCAATTCCGAGCCCACGTCCCACAGACCGTCCCGTTCGGGCATGGCAAATCGCAGCTCCGTCAATGAGAGAAGATTTGGCTCGGTCGCACGGCGATGAGGCCCATGCCCATCCACTCCTACCATCTTGCAGACCCTGTGCAGCGCTAGGGCGAAGCGCTTGACTTCCTCAATCCCAAGCCAGATGTACACCTCGGGCACGGTATCCTGTGCGAAATGCGCGCGCATCGTGTGATACGAGAACATGTCCTTTTCGCGGCAGGTTTGGATCAGCGCGAGAAGGAGTTTGGATTGAAGAGGAGGCAGTGTGCGGGTGAGTTGCAGATTGAGGGGGTGTGGGGGAGCGGAGATCAGTGCGAAGATGATGTTGAGGAGGATGCCTTGGTAGGTGGCTATGGGCCAAGATGGGTAGTTGGGGGATGGGTCGGGCGTTTGCCATTTTTCCTGGGTTGATCAGTACTGATGGCGACGGATGATGATGAATCTCGAGGGGGCGACGAACTCTTTGCTCGTAAATGGACAAGCTCAACCTTTCGTGCAGCTCAACTGCAGCTTGCTGTGACTTCGTGTCTTCGGTGACCCAAAGGCCGATCATCGTGATGGATTGCAGGAGGAACGGGGGTTCGTGGACCATATAGAAGGTGGCACGGTGCACAAAGGGCCAGACGGGGTGGAATTTGGAGAAGTAGGCTTCGAGGTAGGGATCGATATCGATGGGGCCTTGGCCGGGCACAGGTGGGTCTTGTGGGGGAATTGAGATCGCAGAAGCCTCTGCAGACGCAGATGAGTATTTGGGGATGTTATTGTCGGACTCAAGCTCTGGCCGTATGGATTGATGGCTTTGCAGGGAGCATTGCATCCCTCGTTGCTGACAAGGTGTGCACGGGGCGCTTCCGTCGCAGCGGGTCCTGCGAGACCGGCAGTGATCGCAGGCCTTGAGAGCTCTGGAAGAATGCAGTTTTTTGTCCCGGTGATTGTGCCGGACGTGGTGACGGAGGGTGTCGCTAATAGAATTCGTATCAGTCGAAGTTTCTACCTGGGTAGTATTTCGACTAGAAAGAGAGCTTACTTGCGAGAGAAGGTCTTGTCACAGAATGGACAAGCTGCGGCTTTAGGTTGGAGATGGCTGGCGAGGTGTCGTGTAAGATGTTCCTTTCGCCGGTAGCTCCGTCCACAGCCTGGATGCGAGCAAGAGAAGGACTCTGGATCCATTGTCCTTGTGCTGAGATCAGAGGTGATACGGACTGTCACGGAAGTAGGTTGAAGATGAGTTGGATGGCCGATTCAAGGTGGAACTCAGATGGAAACGTTCTTCCTCGGGCGCTCTTGACACGAACACTCTAGTAGATCACAAAGTTTGTGCTCTTGAGATATCCGCTCACATGTTACTTGATGTAAACACCAATCTAAGGTAGCAGGTGACAAGAGTCGGCTCAGGATGATATGCAAAGAGAGCAGAAATCGATGGGAGAGCGATGGGATACCGTCGCTTACCCAGAATGGCATAGCGTGGCATTAGACGGAATGACCGGTCTGATCACGTGATCATCTAGCATTAATCATGTTCCGAACAGCCCTTGTAGTGCTTCGAAAGCAATTGTAAAATCATGAACTTCAGCTTTTTCGAGCCCCATTACATTATGCACTTCCTTCATTACGAGCTGTACATCATGAGGAGAGATCATCTCCTGCAGCCGAATCCATGCCCTTCGCCGACGCGATCCAATTATGCCAGTCCATATCGCTATCAATATCCATGCTAGCATTCACAGGGTCCATATCTAAAGTCAGGACTATATCGTCTGGTGACGTCCAAGGGGCGGAGGCGAAGTCAATGGCAGGATTTGTAACCGCAGCGGAGACGCCGTACAGAAAATCAGCCGTGCGCCCCATGGGAGCGGCAGCCTGCGTATCTGGCATCATCAATCCTGAGCTGACGCAATCGACAGCAATTGTGGCATTGGTAGAGGGCATCGCCTCATTGATGGTAGCCAGTGCAGGCGCAGAGTTGTCCACCACGGGTGTAGTAACCAGCTGGCGCCACCGCTGACGGTAAGCCTCGCTGATGGGTCGTCCTGCGCCCAGGAGTCCAGGGCTGGATGGTGTAGGGGCATTCTGGGCCTCGACTTCAAGCTTGGCAACAGCCACCTGATCACACCGCAGTCGGCTGATCTCAGCGTCACGATGCCGTCGCGCTTTTTCCATCAGCTTCCGAAAAGGGATCCAAATGCCCCGCCTCCCGGCGGTCGGCGACGGCGCAGGAATCAACCAGCTGCTGTGCAGGGCGGTCCACGCCCGTTCGACGAACGGTGACCACGGACGACGTGAAATCTCGATCAACAGGTACACGATTGCATGCCAGTGTGTGCACGTTTGATACAGCCAGCGCAGGTGGCGACCGGAATGTTCAGCGTTGAGTGCGTGATTGTACTCTGCCACTTCAACAGCTGCACACAGCAGCCTGGTTCTGATCTCTTCCGTCAGCTCCTCGCTGGGAGAAGAGAACAAGACAGGCAGAAAGACAATCAGTGTCATCTTGGCCATCACCATGCGAACCAGGTTAACGGCGACCCAGGAAACGATACTAGTGGACCCGGCCGTGTGTTGCAGGTACTCTTCGTCGAGCTTGCGATAGATCTCGTCCACCGAGCGGCTTTGCCTCTGCATGCCCTCAACCCCATCCGCAATTCCACGGCTCATCATGTCTCGCATGATGTTAGTCATGTGTGCTGAGAGTCGTGGAACGGACATGTCTGTTAGGCCTTGTCGCTCGAGAGGGGGTTCTTTAGTGTCAGAGTTGATGTCACTGTCGTTAATGTTGAGGGGCAGTTTCGTGTCGAAGTTCCCTTGCATGATAGTTAAATCTGTCCCTTGATCTTCGGAGGCTCGTATATCCAACAGGCACACACCCCACCACACTCTACGGCGCAGCTCAACATCATACGGGGTGAAGCGATCGAAGTGAGCGCCGTCGCGATGCAGACCCAGGTAATGAGCCATCCGAATCACGAACCCGGTCATCATCCATATGTACCTAGGGCTATCGTATCGACGGGAGAGATAGAGGAAGATGGTCAATGCTTGCACAAGAACGATGTCGGGAGCATTCAGAAAATCGGATTTAGCCAGAGCCTGCTCCACCCCTCGACGATAGTTGAGATTCAGTTCGTACTTGGAGGCGCCAAAATTGGTCATAACCTGCTTTGGTCAGCATCCGACATGGGGCAGCACCGAGGGGTAAGATCCTACATCCTCCTCTTCCATCGAGGCTATTGTGGCATAGTAGATTGCGAAGAGTAGGGCCTCATTGGAGGGCGAGAGAGACTTCATGCCACTTTTGCGCCAATCGCGGACCACATCCGAGACGGTAGGCATATGCACAATCCCTAAGAAATAGTTCACATTCTCCCCGAAGGTCTCCAGCAGGAAGGGAACCTGTGATGGCAAGGGGTGAAGCTCGCGGAGGTCGGGATTGGCGGGATTCATATCCAGTCCGAAAATGAATGCATGGCGTTCTGCTGCCGTCCGTTCTAATTGGGAAACCGACGGCTGTTGGCCGGAGGATTCGTGGTCTGGGCTGTCGGAGTCGTCATCTAATAAGGTGTTGGTGGCCATTCTTAGCCCATGAAGCTTTGTGCCCGTTAGAGGAGGCCTCGTGTTAATCTGCAGCACCGACACTAACGCACCTCATCATCAACACGGGACCAGAAGCTGCTACTCACATAGCGGCTGTGACTCTCATCCTGCAGGACCAGCCGTCCGAGCTGGGTGTGAACGTTATTAGGGCCCGCCTTGGAAGAGGATTCACTCGCATGGTCCTCGCGAGTTGAGCTGCCGGGTGAGTGGCTGCCAGTTACGCAGGCTTTATCAGAGGACTCGGGGGACAACGGCCGTCCCAACTGGTGCTTCAGCTCTTGGACCAGGCTCTCCAGTGTGTTCACCCTATCCATCAGCTGGTCTACCCCCATGCTATTGTCTCTGGCAACAGTCGCAGGGAGTGGGTTGGTTTTGGTTGAGGGAGGTTCTTTCAGACGACGGGCCCATCTTGGGGGATGGTCGATAGTGGAGGGCGAGATGCAGGCGATCTTACCGCGACGGCAGTTGGAGCAAGGCGACTGTTTATCGCAGCGCACCTTGCGCTGGCGACAGACCAGACAGCTGCGCGGTTTGGTGGGGGTGATTGATGCATTCGCGCGAACTTCGGAGACCGACTCAGGGGTTAGCGCAGTGAGCGACATCATGATGGTGTGTTGCTGGTGTTGGTGACGGAGGATGGCTGGCTCAATTATCGCGCGATTCTCGGGGAAGTCCAGATAAGATAGAGCCAGCACTCACTGAGCCTAACCCGGTTTGGTCTGATGCCCCCGCCGCCCGTCTTTTGTCTCCCCGAGAAGTGGACGAGAACCACGCGAGATCCACCCGATGTCGGTTTCTATATATCTATATAATTAATTCCCTATCCTTTTTTCTTCTGTTCATTCCCTCACTATATTCTCACGATCACATTCAAGTCATCCTTACATTACACTCTCATTACACTCACATTACACTCACATTATTTCCTCTTGAATCATCCAAACATATATCAAAATGGACGCCCCCTCCTGCGAATGCATCAAAGGCACCATCCACGCCGGCCAGCCCGTTGGCAGCGAAGAACCGCTCCACGGACTCAACGTCTACGTGACCGGCAACCGCACCACCCCTCGTGCTATCATTGTCGTCTACTCCGACGTTTTCGGCCTTCCTCTTCCCAACAACCGTCTTATCGCCGACGCTTACGCCAAGTCCGGCGACTATCTCGTCTACCTCCCGGACTTCTTCGAGGGCGATCCCGTTCCCCTCAAGACGGCCGACGTATTGCTCCCCGTCGACGCCAGCAAGCAGTCTACTCTAGCCAAGTACACGGGCATTCTAGCAGCCGCGCCAGCCTTTCTGCTGTGGTGGAGAAGACATCGCGAGGCCCATACCCACAAGGTGTGCGTGGACTTCCTGGCCAACTTGCGACGGGATACCCCGGCCGATCGGAAGATTGGAATCGTCGGGCTCTGCTGGGGCGGCAAGTACGCGCTTCGGGCTGGGTTGAAAAAGAATCAGATTGCGGGGCAGGACGGGAAGAAGGTCCCCCTCGTGGATGCGGTGGTCGCGCTGCATCCCAGTCATGTCGCGTTGCCGGATGATGTCGAGGACCTGGTAGTTCCAACCAGTGTCGGGTGGGGGTTGGAGGATCAGGGAGTCAACATTGCCATGAAGGGTCAGGTGGAAGAGATACATGAGAAGGAGAGGCAGAAGGGGAGGCAGCTGCCGGAGATTCAACACAAGGTGTACAAGCCGGGTAGGCATGGGTTTGCGGTCAGAGGAAATCCCGATGATCCCTTGGAGAGGGCTTGTCTGGAGGATTCAGAGAAGCAGGTGCTGGACTGGTTTGCTCGGTGGTTGTGATGGCGTATATGGCTGTGCAGGTAGCCGAGATCTGTCACGGAATTACTCTCTTAGTCAATAATGTCCACTCTTGCATGATGAAGATACGACATGAATTTTGTCTACTTTGGCAGCCTTGCATGGTCAGATCTTTCAGCTGGGGGTTATTCTTTGCGAAGCACGCAACGCTGGGAACAATCTTGCCATACTTGCAGTATCAGTTCATACGGAAACAGGTCCTCCAGTGGAGATACTAGGTATAGGATCTTATTACAGTCGACGATGGCACGCAGTAATTGCATCCTTGTTGACTTCAGTACGGTTATCTCATTAGTTGGCCTGTCGAGTGCACCCTGCATAAGGCCCCAACCAGAGACGTCCCGCAATACCTTCTTAACCGAGCCGGTGTTTCACCATGACATGAAGATGCGAGCCTGGGTAACCAAGCGAGGAAGTCTATCCTGGATGGTTGTCGGCTTGGCCTAGGCAGCAAGGACAAGGATTTGCGACAACTTTCAGCTCCATCATCTACCATGGCAATCCTTTTCCTCTAAGTATACAAGAGAGGCTACCGGCATACAAGCTTATCCTCGGCGCCTCCTCTCCTGTGCCTGATCAGGAAGGATATTAGTGATGCCTATTACCTCGTACTACTTTCAGTGAGCCCTTCTGTCTTAGATTTCAGATACTCTGATGAATAGCAAAGAGGAGGGTCTATATTGAACAGATAGCCCTGAAACCCAGCCAAATCAGAAGGACATGTACGTAGATAGTCGTTATGCGTAGGCTATGATCGCCATAATCATAACCCTGTTAGCCTCTGTGATGCAGGTGTACTAGATAAAGTTTTCAGGCCATTCTTCGTCCTATGGCATGGCATCTTATGGTGAATGTTAAGCATGATTCCTCAATAATGCTCGTAGCCGTCCCTTCCCTGCCACCAGGCAATATCGACGTCTGACCTGTCGAGCTGGTTCACTAAACAGGCCTGCTGTGTAACTCTGACCCAACAACCCCTCTTCTATCCTCACCCCGCTTCTTCGATCTCCTCTCCTACTTTCCATCTTCCATCAACCGCATGCACGATCCCCCAGGCTCTCCCTCTCCACAGAAACGCATAAAAGGCACGATCCGGCCCTCTCTCGAGCACAAAATGTCCGACAACCAGCCAGCCGGCAACAGCGAGGACGGACTCGGTTTCAGAATCGAAGGCTTTGGCGTTGTGATTCTTCCTTTCTCTCTTCTCGAGCACCTCCTACATCTGACTCGTCCCGAGATCGAAGCCCAGAACCGATCCGACCACACGGTGATTCACTCGGCGTTATTGGGCTCCTCGGAGTTCCATGACCTAGTCGAAGATGGCACCATCCCCGTGCACCCGCTGCATCTCATTTCTCTGTCTGATGATGATGATGGTGATGGGGGTGACCCTGACAACAATGACAATGGCGGCGGCCGTCAGTGACACCCCGCTTGCGCTTTGTGACGATCTTGCTGCACGTGAGATCGACACTGGATCGGATGGTGTTGCTTGCTACGTGGAGGTCTTGGATACCAATAATGCTACTGTGGCTGCTGTGGATCAAGTTATACCCGATGAAGAGGTGGAGGACGTGGATGACGTGAAGGAGGAGGAGGAGGAGGAGGAGGAGGAGGAGGAGGAGGAAGGTGAAGAAGGAGACGAAGTGATGGATGTGGCACGAGATGAGTTGACCTGCGCCAATGAGATACCCACCTATGCCAGCGTCAGCGGGCTTTGCAGTCGAACTGTCCCAACTTCCGTGAATTTGCCTCCTGCCGCCCGCCGAGGAAGTCCTAATTGCCGGCTGTACAGCTATGGAAACGCCGTCTTCGTCATCTGCAACACGAGTACTTGTCATTCTCGGCGGTTCACCGCTCAACGGCAGACTTGCAATCGGATCTACAATACCTGCAGGCGGAGATCCAAGGGTGGCTATGTGAAGTATAGTGGGAACGCGGGATTTTCGTCTTTGTATCGCTCTGGCACTACACGGCGGCCTCCGGCGTACGCAGTGTGCTAATCTTTGCTCACTGTGAGGTCACGGTGCAGTCATACCTGAGCTAATATTAATATAGGCAATGCCTCTGTTGTTGTTGTTGCTCTGTGACAGCTTCTTCACACCTGATCCTTTCACCTTCTTCTTACCCTTCTCTCGCCGTTTCTTTGATACAGATCGTCCTTATCCCAGTTAGTTATACAAAGCACCTTAGCGAAGCTCTCCATTCACTCCAGCGTCTCCACAAGAGGCCCAAGTAGGCCGTTCATCCCCAGATAGCAAAATGAATTGTACAAAAAGTGAGCTTTTTACTCGCAGGCCTACACTTCGTATTCTCAAATTATGGATATTTTCTTGCTACCGAAATCTTTCTTGATGGTACGTCAATTCTTTTACCTCTCGGGTCCGTGGCATTCCGAAATTCTGTACCAGTTTAGTTTCAAAAGAGCCTGTTGCAGAGTCAAAGATGAGAAAAGCGTCCTTGGTCGACAAATCATTCGAAGCTTACTTGAAGAAGGTGAAATGCAGCTTACATTTAGCGATATTAAGTAAGGTGTTAGATCGTTGCTTGATTGAAAGTTGTAAAGTGATATAGATTCCTGCAAGGTGGATTGACCATTAGATAAGCACCGGTGGCTCAGTGGTAGAGCGTCGCACTCGTAATGCGAAGGTCGTGGGTTCAAACCCCATTCGGTGCATATCCCAAACATGCTCTTTTTCTTTTTGTTCCCGCGGTTTCCACCACTGCACCGCTCAGACATATTTCATACAGATACCTTGCTTGCTATATGCTCCAGAGTATGGTCGCAAACTTCCCGTCTCAGTCGGTCGAGTACGGCTAAAGTGATGTGCAGGACACTACAACTCCGAGGCCGAGCTCTGGGAGACCCCTATGATAACAGCCATCCAATCCTAAACTAGAGGCACCAGGGCACCTTATCTTATCCTACGAGGAATGCTATGTGGAATGCTATGAGGAATGCTTGAATTTGAGTGACAATAAAGCAATAGCTAAACCAAACACAGCAAAGAAAATCTTGGAAGTATATATCATTTAAGCTAGAGAAAGAAAAACAAGTAAGCCCAGCATCAACAATCACAACAGGAGTCCGCCAGATATACAGCTCTCTCACCAGATAATAGGTATTGGGGGTGGCATCGTCCCCGGCGCCTCAAGGACAATCACCTTCACCTGTTGCCCGCGTACATAATGCTGCGCCATCGGAAACACCATGCACCCGGCCCACCGGGCCTCGTCCGTCCTCTCCCGCTGCTGCACTGGGAACTCGGAGGCGAGGAGAGGGTTCCCCTGCACGGAGCTGCCGTCGCCCAGGTGGAAGGTTCGCAGCAGCCACCAGGCCTCGCTGCAGACGTTCATGTTGGGGCAGAGGATGAGGATGGCGTCTTCCGGAATGGCTTCCGGGATTGCGATGGCGTCGGTACGCTCGCTGCGCGGGCTGGAGGCGTCGAGCGCGACGCCGCAGACCTGGTGGGTGGTTAGCAGCTGTTGCACTTCGCGGAGGAGCTGGGCTCGGGGGGTAAGTGGGTTGAGATGCATGGTGGGGTTTGTTGTGCTTTTGTTTGGAAGGGTTAGCTTTTACGTCTCTGATGGTGTGTTGGCGGCGATGGTGAGGCGATGGATACATGGTAGGGTTGGACATGGCTTTTATATTTGACGCTCTGGAAGACGAGGGCTGCTTTTGCTGGACATGGCCTTTATGGGGTGCTATGAAGTCTTTATCATGTGGAAGATGGAGAGATCGAAACAAGGAAAGCCTGCTGGATTAGAAGAAAGAGGATGACTCTTCAACAAAGATAGGGGAACAGAACGTGTGAAAAAGCAAGGGTCTTCTCTTATATATCATTGCATCGTCTGTTAAAGCAGGAACCAAGAGGTATTCTCGGGCATCAGCAAAGGTCACCACTAAAGTCATGACAGGGGATAGAGCACTGGCTCTGCCATCAGGTAGGCAATGCTTACCACCCTCCTTTTCCACACGATTGTTCAAAATTTAGTGTCATGAGTCAATTAAGTATTCAAAAGCACAAAGTCGCATGCTTTGCTGTCTCGGCATGGCTGCTTCTCCTCCATTCTCGAGCCAAGAATCCACCAGTATAGCCGCAACCGTTTGTTCATCCAACTGTCTTTCATTCTTGGTATCTTCATATCATTACATAAAACCAATCATTGATTCCACAGACCCTCTCAACGCGATGCCACCTACTCCAGCTCATACCGCGACGGTTCCGCCCCTGCCAACTCGCGCGCCTGCGTCTGTTTCTTTGTGTCCAACTCCCTGGGCGGCCCCTCCGTCACGCGCGCAGGCAATTCCACAAATCCTCCCTCCCCGGGTTTTCGTTTCTCGCCTGCATTCTGGCGCTGGCGCTGTTTCCGCCGCACTATCCACAGCACCGCCGCGGCGATGACCAGCGCCCCCCCGACCCCAACCCCAACGCCAATGCCCGCTTTCGCCCCAGCGCTGAGTCCACCGCTTCCGCTGGCCACTGTGGTGGAGTTCTGAGACGTGGTGGTGGTGTCGAGATGGAAGTATTCGGCCCAGCTCGCCTCCCACGATGCGTTAGTGCCGGCGATCGACTTGGTGGGGACAGTGATGGTCGTGATGGCTGCGTCCGAGACGGAGGGTCCCGGCGCTTGCGCGAGAAACCATGTGCCGGAGTTGGCGCCTTCGTGGTAGTTGACACCGAAGAAGGCGGATTGTAAGAAGGCCCGGCCCAGGACGGGGGTATCGGTGGAGAGGAAGCAGGGGAAGTAGGTCTGGTTTTGTTCAACCAGTGGTTCTTGCAGCGTCAGGGCGAGCTGCGCGAGGGGAATCTTGATGGTAATATTCTGGCTCGTGGCGTTGTTGAGGCTGAAGGTGAAGGAGAGGTAAGTCGCGGAGGAGGTGAGATTGGCGTAGTTGCTGCTGGTGGTGTCCCAGAAATACAGACCCAGGCTTTGGTTGAAGGAGACTGGGAGCGAGGCGGTGATTGCATTGCACGTCGCCTCCGGGAGGTACATGTAGGGCTTGGTCGGGTCGATGGTGACCACTTCGGCCGTGGATTCCCCCTCGCCGTGCTGGAATAAGCCCCCCTGGCTTGTGAAGCCTGCTGGTGTATTGTTTCCGATTAACCCGAGGCCAATATCTTTAAGGGAGATCTGAAATGTGCCGCTTGTGCTGGTGACCGACTGTGCACTGACGTCTCCGAGGACGCGGCTTTGGTCGTAGCCGCCCAAGACCAGGGAGGCTGGGATCGCTGGGCTGACCGATCCGATGTGCATGCCGTATGAGTACGAGGGGATGGCATCGTCCCCACCGGAGTTGTGGAGCCACGGGGTGATCATGTTCAGAGTGACATTGTCGACGGTAGCAGTCGACCACGGGGCCCCTAGGGCCAGGTTTCCCACTTGCACTGGATACGCCTTGCCGTTCGGATAGGTCTGGTAGGTCTGGTCGATGGCCTGAATGCTGACGTTGGGGACGGTCGCGCCGAACGAGATTTGATCCCCAAGATCTTCCTCAATGCCTTTGCCTTCCACCGCCCAGTACAATGTTTCCCAGGAAGTCTTGCTCAGAGGGTAGGCTGAGGTCGATTCGTTTTGGTTGTACGTTCCGGCTTGTGAAGCATAGCATGTCGCGGAGACGGTTTTGTTGGTGCAGATGGAGTCCGTCAGGATGGTGGTGGTGTAAGTCGCGCCTGGGTACAATGCCACCGGTTGTTTGTTGCTGCCAACCTCCACCATCACTGCTTGCCATGGGCCGTCGGGGCCGTAGGCCTGGGAGGACCAGTTCATCACATAGGGACTGGCTGCGTACGTCGCGTCGAGGACGGCGAAGACGAGAAGAGATATTCGTTGCATGGTCACATCACATTCGACCTTGGATGTGAAGGCAGGAAGACGGAGCGAGAGAGAGAGAGAGCGCGCGCATGAGGGAAAGAGGGTAAAGATAAAGGTGGAGAGGAATGAGAGAAAGATTCCTAGGTGATAAAAGGGGCGCAGTCGTCGTCGTACGCACGCACAGCCAGGTAACATTGACCCCTTGCGTTGGGGGCGGAAAATGTCAGTAGTGTCAGTAGTGCTGACATCTGCTCCATTGCCTTGACTTATCGCCCTATGAAGATCGAGATTGGCGAAGGATTGGAATAAGCGATCGTAAGATAAGTGGAGAATTGCTTGTTCTCCCGCATATCAGCGGCCGATCGCGGGTCAAGCAGGCCAATCAGTCCCCTCAATGCGGCCCCCATCTCACGGGCGTAAACATCCGTATTCTGGCGGTAATTGTAGCCTCGACTGTGTTCTACTCTCCCATCTACCTTGATCGTTCCCATTAGTTGGAATCGAGAGATTCATTCCGTGTTTCGGGTGTTGTTTTTATCAGCGGAAGGCCCGAGCCGTCTCGAGTCCGCATTTGCCCGCTCCTCCGAGCCAGCCCTAATCGCGTACTACTAGTACACTGTCAGTCACTCTCAAAATCTGTAACGGATCCCTTTCAGCTTCTGGAAATATAGATGTCGCAGGTACTGTGAAATCCTGCTGGTCTTTGGTGCACTCTCCGGTCTGTATTTTCTCCACATGTATCCTCTGCAATGCCCAAGTCAACACACCCTCGACCAGCCTTTCATCATTACATGATCGAGCTGCAAGACGAGATCGATGCACCACTGTCCACCGAGTGAAGCAGGCCATCGGCCTACCAAGATTCCGCTATTTGAAGCCGTGCCTATCCCCGCCGAGTTTTGGCAATCGACATCTCTGAGCACCATCAGGCAAGCTTCGAGTCACATTATTCATTTCCTTCCTTTATACACTCTGGTTTTTGACAACCTTTTTCGGCATGACTACCTTGCAAGAGCGTGCGAGCCGCCTGCGTAGCCGTCTCAATGGAGAGCAGAGACGCACCAACAAGCGCGTCGAGAACAAAGCCAGACCTTTGGCTCGATCGAGGCAGGGTCGGAGCGGAAATTCAACGGCGAAGCGGTCCTTTTCGACGGCACGGTCCCGCGATATGACGGGCCATCTTGAGGTGTGGGAGGAGGACGACAGCCCTTCGTCGTGGCATAATAAGCTGAAGGAAGTACTCTTCAAGATTGCCGAGGAGTGCATCGCCCGAGCCGTCGAGGCATGGGGGATGCGGTTGGGGACGCCGAAGGGGCAATGGGGACTGTCGCGGCCATTCTAGCCCTGGCAGCCCAGGCGGCGGCATTGATCGCAGAACTGATCAACCTGATCCGCAACGACGATGATCTCGTCTGCAAGCGGGAGTTTGGCTTCGTGACCGAAGGAGTCGATTTCTTCTTCAATTACTCGGACTGGGAGCTCCCGATGGGGTTCGACGGAGCTGGTATGGGGAAGCACACGCTTTACCTTCGCCGCAAGGTGGACAGTTGCACGCAGGATATGGGCCGGCTGATGTACTCCAAGCTGACCGGGAACTCTTGGGGGTCGCCTTATGGTGGTCAGGGTCGCACAGCGCATAGTGTTGCCATGCTGACCTACAGAGGCGAGCTGTGGTCCTTCTTCGCTCGGTCGATCGATGGCATGTTTGGTGTCTCCCGGTGGGCAAACAACCAGTGGCAACCGGTGCAGTGGATTGACTACATAGCCATGCGATATCGCCCTTCCGTGGTGGTGTTTAAGGATCGGATCTGGCTGGACTGCGTGAGCAGACACCGGCTTGCGCTCTCCATTCGCTCCCTCCCTGTGCCAGATACCAAGCCGGGGAAAGATGGGGCTCTTCTGTGCGTCAAGTGACTACAAGATTGGCTTCTACACCTTCAATGGCTCGTATGGCGGGAATAGCTGGAGTGGGAGAACAGGCTGGAGTCACCAGACTGGGTCCGGGATTTCAGTCGTGGCTCAAGGCACCACCACAAATTATATCGCCTTCCGAGAGCGCAGTAAACAAGGACGAGTTGGTGTCTTCAAAACAAATGGGGTGGGAACATCTATGTAGGATGGAGTGACCTTCACCAGTGATTGGGTCATGTACCGTGTCCAGATAGCTCTTGTTTCGCTTTCATTCAGAGGTCAAGTAATCTTAATGAGACTCGGCGACTCTTTAACATATTGGCATGCTCGTGCGGTCGTAGAAGCTGTCCACGCCCCCGCACTTACGGCAGGAGCTACCTTGAACGCGTCAGCTCTTGGGATCCACACCGACAATATGGCGGTGCGCTAACGAAGCCAAGAAGCACCTATCCTGAAAGAAGACTCACGAGCCCTACCCCATACCCCGCGTTTCAGAGGTGGTGGTGACGATTGTAGATGGTCGGATGCGCCAACCGACCTTGTTTCTTCGGCTCCACTTCAGGGTTCGGCATGTCTGGGGCAAGTTGCTGTGTTGATGTGCTTGGCAACGACAGCTGGGTCGAAATGCAAGAGTGAAAATTGGCTCTATCGGTTCGTGTGTGGTCGAGGATGAGAGGACGTGCCTGGTAATGTACAGTCTGCTGGCCCACTTTTCGGGCAGATGGTGTTGTCTCCAGCTTTCTCCCGAGCATTGCTCAACGACGATGATAATCGTTGTCACGGCCCCACTGCTTTTCACTCAACATGCTAAGTTATGTGAGGTTCAGGTTCACTCCCAGGTCAATGCAAGCACAAGACAGGGACGGTATATAAGTTGCTTCCAGCTGCCTGCGAATGCCTTCCACCACCACCTGATCACCACCTGATCACAGTCTCCACATTGAGATCAGCCATGGCGTCTCTCGCACTGCTTCTTCTGTCGTATCTATCACTTGCCTTCGCTTCTATCACGGTCTGGGATCCCAGTGATTCCGCTGATGTGACGGCTGATGCTGCGGACAACACACTGATGGCCGATTACACCACCGCCAACGGCGGCGCGCAGTACCTGATCTACAATATCTCCGGACCATATTACTACTCCAAAGCGGATGTCGAGCTGGCACATGTGACCCTGACGGTCGAGGCCAATGACACCAGCGTTCTCGTCGGCACGGAGGGGTCAGTTTTGACCCTCTCCTACGGCGATATCATCAAGTATGGCTACAGCACATGGCTGAATCAGGCCAGTTTCTTCGGTGTCAACGCGGCAATCAACATCGCCAACCAATCGACCGCGTACATCGACCACACCAACGTGACAGTCCACAACGGTGCTGCCAACATCTATGCTTACGGCACCGGCACCATCGTCTATGTCAACGACACCGACCTCTACAGCTCCGGACCTGTGTCGCATGGCTTATACGCCGGCGGCAACGGCACCTTTGTGGCCAACAACATCCGCCATTTCTCGGGCGGCGAGCGCAGCTCCGCCTTCTCCGGAGACAGTCCAGCCGGATATCTGCACATCACCGAAGCCGTCGCCCACACGGCCGGCATCGGGAGCGCCATCTTCTACACTCTAGGCGAGACTTATGGCACCAATGTGATTGGACATGCCGAGAACGCACCGAGCCTGTTCTCTGATGGGGAGCAGAAGTCGGTTTTCACCAATGTCGACCTCACCGCAGGCTTGCTCGCCGGCACCATTCTCTTCTCCTCTTCTTCGCGCAGCAGTGGTGCTTCGCTGAGCTTCACGAATTCCCGGTTGACCACTCTTGGGGACGACATGCCCGCGCTGTGGTTCGGCAATATCATCGCCGAGGCCGAACTGGTCGCCACCACGCTGAACACCACTTCCGGTGTTCTGGTTCTGGCCAACACCTCGCAGGTGACTCAGGCGTTCGACCATTTTGCCGGGTATGAGGAGAATCCCAATATCCAACCGGCCGAGGTGACCGTGACCGTGTCGGAATCGACCCTGACCGGTGATATTGTTGCGTACAACAGCAGTCTCATTGATTGGAGCTTAACCGACTACTCCTGCTGGACCGGGGCTGCTGTGTATGGTCGCGGCAAGGGGTACTTGAGCGTCTCGATCGATGCCACTTCGAACTGGACTCTGACTCAGAGTGTCTATCTGCAAAACTTCACCGACGCAGACACCTCCTTCAATAACATCATCAGCCAGGGGTACAGCATCTACTACAATAAGTCGTCCTCAGCCAACTCGTGGCTCGGACCGGCTAATGCCTCCTTGCCCGGTGGTGGAAGCTTGATCGCGTACTAGGCAAATTCTGCGACACGGATGACTTGACAACTGCTGTTTGGGGCATTCTCGTATCTTTCAGTGTCGCCGTTTCTTGTCGAAATGATAATCGTGGAAAGGTGGACTGCAATGGACCAGAAGACCTCTAGTTGGAATTGAGAGGACGTGGGAGAGGAAGGATGGACTGTAAATAGCTGCAAGATGTTGAGCGCCAGACCCGCTTCTCTCTCTGCTTAGCCACGAAATCCCTGGGATGACGCTTACTTTGTGGATAACAGGGCTCAAAGTAACCCGCTAGCGAAGACTTTGGTTGAGGAATAGCACATAGCAACGAAATCAATTGTGCGGAAACCCATGAACAACGTAGATCTGCTGCTACATCGCTTCTAGTCGACGGCTTAGAGAATGATCCCGCGACTGTGGACGTTGGTCAACCAAGTATCGAACGTGCCATGGCCCGTTGAGCATTCCACAGCGAGCATATCGTGGTGATAAGCGATGGCTCGTTTCAAAATCCGACAGCGTCCATTCATCGGCTTAATCGAAACTATAGCAGTATTCTGAGTACTTCAGCGCGAGGGATAAAACCCGTGCTCTGGCACGGGCGGATAGGTGATAGAGCGTATCCAGCCCGATGCAATAACCGCGCAGGGTGAGAGGCATCGAGCCTTAGACCTACTTATGGCCGAACAGTTCCTATCTGGGCATTCAAGCCCGGTGACGGTTCAATTGGGTTCAGATGAAACGTGCTTTACCACCGGTTGCATTCATGGAAATGGTAAGGAGGCAGGAAATTTCCAACGAGGGAGTGTGGAAGTAGCTTTTTCCGAATGGGTGGGTTGAAAGCCCGTGGGGCTAACGCGAGGCCCAAATTAGGACCTCGACAGCCCTGTGCATTCATTCTTGTTGAGATAGCTTGCATCATTGCGAACAGCGATCGTCGGCCGCGATTAGCATGCTCGAAGCCAGACCGAACGGAAGCGGCCTGGAAGACAGCCTTCAACAACGTGATCCAAGCGCCCGAGGTTTTGCCAGCCGCTAAGACAGATCCAATGGTTGCAAAATTGGGGTTCATGGGGGAGAAAGAGCCGGTGCATCGCCGGTGAAATGTGGGCTGCGAATCGGGGAGGGCAGATTGACTCAAAATTGAGATGGCGGAGCGGCGCTCCACCCCTGAAACAACCATCGCTTTCCCCCAGCCGGTTTCAGGCTTGCAGCTCGTACTGCAGCATACAGAATCGTTGGCACGGCATCCATTTACAGGGTCGAGAAAATATGATCGGTTAGATCTTCGCTCTAGATGCGACAACACCGGCACTGGGCACCTCAAACCTGTGTCATCGACTCGGCCAAGATTGTGCTCGGATCCAGGGCACCAGTCAGGTCGTGGTGCTAGTCGTCCAGCTATGATTACGGTTCGTGCTACTAGAGAAATCAATCTTTTCAAAAAGCTCAAGTCGATCCCAGGCTCATATCACATCCGTGGATGACATGTCTCCTAGGTGGAGTCAACACAATTCATCAAGCCGAGGTGCAGCGGTCGGAGTCATGTTTCATCTCGATGGCAGAGAATTCGACGAAGAATTGCGGCCTGGCCCTGGCCTGGAGGAGGATATAAAAGAGGCCGCTAGGTCTCTTCATTCTTATCGTAGCAAGCTCAACCTTTCCAGTCTCTACAGTCGCTCGTTATCACGTCATCAGTCACCATGCATCTCAAGAAGTCCGTCGTCTTGGCCGGAGTGGCCATGATCCCTGTGGCCTGCGCCGTGCCCACGAAGCGAGCTACCGCCGGTGAGCTCGTCCTCTTGGCTGTTGTCCAATAGATATCTGACCTCTTCTCAGATACTGCCGAATGGACGGAGCTTCACCGGGCTGCGCAACTTGCCTCTGCCGCATACACTGGCTGTATCGGCACCGCGTTTGATGTGACCATCACGAAGCAGCTGAATGATCTGGTCACAGACACTCAGGTATGGACCGCATCATGATGCTCGACGACACAGGACTAACTCTTCCCAGGGCTTCATTGGCTACTCCACAGAGAAGAAGCGCATCACGGTGGCCATGAGAGGCTCAACCAGCGGTAAGCATCCATACACAACATCATAGAGTCTGCAATGCTGATAGTTCCAGCCACTGACATCGCCAACGACGTTGACACGACATTGGTGACCCCCAGCCTTTCCGGCATCAACTTCCCATCGGGCGCCCAGATCATGCATGGCATTTACTCGCCCTGGTCATCCGTTCACGACACGGTCGTCTCCGAGGTCAAAACCCTGGTGGAGAAGTACCCGGATTATGATCTGGAATCCACCGGCCACTCTCTGGGCGGGTCCCTGACGTACATGTCGTACATTGCGTTGACACAAAACTTCCCAGAGAAGACGGTCATTAGCAATGCGCTGGCCGCATACCCGATCGGCAACTCCGCCTTTGCTGAGTTCGGCACTTCGCAGAATGGCACCTTGAACCGGGGTAACAATGCTGATGATGGTGTCCCGGTGAGTTAGAAATCGTCCACGGCGAGAAAATGAAAATGCTGACCGCGCACACAGAACATGTACATCATGTGGCCTTATGACTTTGTCCACTACGGAACGGTGAGTAGAACAACCTGCGCCGGGCCCTTGAGCTCCTACTGATCAATCGAGCAGGAATACTACAGCTCCGGAACTCAAAGCAGCACCGTCAAGTGTAGCGGCGAGCGGGACACCCAGTGCTCAGCGGGCAACGGCCAGTTGGGCGTCACTGCAGGCCACTTTTCCAACTTTGGCATTGCGATGGGAATGGCAGGCTGCAGCGCTTCGCTGTTGTAGGAGTGCGAGTGTATTAGACCGTGGACACGGCTGATGACGGAGCAAAGGGACTGGAGAGGGGAGCGTCGCAGCGGGTCTGTGTTTCGTTGGTTGAGAATCGTGTGCGGTGTACCGGTTGGAGACCCTATATAGGAATTCAGTATCGTACATTGAATCGCTTTCGAAACTATATATAGGTCTATGTGAGCCATCCTACCTCGGTCATCGCAATATTGCGGAGAATGTCGCTTGGATCCAGAATGCTGTTCAGGATCAAGAGACCAGCATGCAAAAGTGTGTAGAGGATAGTATGAGCTCAGGCAAGGAACAAAGGCAGGCGTTGCAGAGCGAAGATTTGAAGCATGTGGGTCTTTTGATAGTCGATTCGTGTGATGCGCTGCTCAAGCCCATCATTCCAGCTGAAAGGTGTCTGGCAACATGCAATAGGAATAAGGACCGGTCGGAAGAGGATTTTACGGGATAATTTCAGAATTCAATGCGTATACCAGGCGAACCAGTCGGAATCGATGAGACTTGAATAGCGACCACAGATGGTAGGCGATAGTGCTGTGGTTTGAAGTTGTTGTTGATGCAGGCTTGGTTTCGTGGTGTTTCGCAGACCGCATGACGCGCTGTCACATGCTCGGCAGTGAAGGCGGAAAAACAATGTTCCTGCCCTCGCTGCGGATCGAAATCGTTCCGCTCTCTTCCGAGATGCGGCTTCAGAATGACAGTCGCATCATACCGAGTCTACATACTGCTTTCAGTAGTAAAGGAACCGATTCTTTCAGGATCACATGATCTCGTTACTTCAAGATATGGGAAGAGATACTTAGCGTGCTATGTTATCGGCACCAAGCAAGTATTGAATATATATATCAGGAATACGTTGTGTCAATCTTAGTTTCCATGCCGGGCGATCACGAGCTAAATATGTTTCTTCCACGGGACGCATTCAATGATTCTACATAGGAGGCGGGGCATATTCTCCACCGAATCCCAATCTGCGAGCCAGGCTACTATCGCAACTGCTTTTCTTGACTATAAGTCCCCCGCTTATGACCTTACATTCGAGGCTGATATCCATAGACGTGGTAAATGTGCCTGATTGAGGTGTTTGCACTGTTTTTGTGGTGGAGCAGCAAGGCTTAATCCGCCGACGGCGACTCCACTGGCTAGTGGCCAGGTGGTTCAGTGCAACAACCGCAAGGCTGACAGATTCGAAGCTATGGCATATAATCATCGAGGACTGACTTACTAACCATTTACACATTTTATCATGTCTCTTCAAGATATCCCCGAGTTCCTCCTCCTCTGCCGCGAGGACGAGTCCGTGACCGCCTTCGAGGAGGCGCTGGCGCGACAATGGCCCGCTCACGCAACGGAGCCGAAAGTCCAGTTTCGCATTGTGAAGCAATCGCTGCGTGACGTGCCCGCCACCACCCCCTTCGACCTAATCGTCTCCCCCGCCAACTCCTACGGGCTCCTCGACGGGGCCTTTGACGATGCCATCACCCGCAAATTTTGCCTCCCCGACCATCCCTATGAGACCCTGACGCGAGCGGCGCAGCGGGTCCTCTACGAGCGCTGGCGCGGCTTTGTGCCCCCCGGAACGTGCACCCTGGTGCCCTTTCCCGAGTCCTTGACCCCCAACCAGTGGGAGTGTCGGTGGGTGGCCCTCTGTCCGACGATGCGCATGCCAGACCGCGTGAGTTGGGATCGCGAGGTGGTGTACGAGTGTATCTGGAGTCTGCTGGGACAGCTAGAAGGGTGGAATCGGGGGCGTGCGACCGATCGCATTGAGCGGATCCTGATCCCTCCGCTGGCCACCGGGGTGGGCAGGGTCAGTCCGCAGCGCTGGGCGGCCCAGATGGTACTGGCGGTAAGACATTTTGTGGATGCGCTGGAGCGACCGGCGCACTGGAGCAAGATGAACTGGCTGGATGCGGCGGATCATCATCGTGATATCCTCCCCACGTGGAATATGTGATGGCGTGAGATGTGATGGGGCTGAGAAGGAAGAAGCGGGGGGGGGGGGGGGGGTTTGTAAGACCTAGAATCCAGTCTTTCTATATTTCAAGGACTCTAATAAAGATCCACTATGATCCAAGATAAACCCCTCCTCCTTACTTCTTCTTTTT
>WOUI01000481.1:0-22644 GCA_012184565.1 Aspergillus floridensis | reverse complement strand
CCCCCATCCCGACTGCCTCCCGAAGTATACAACAACCCCAAACCCCCATGCAAAAGAACCGCATCGAACCATTCAGATACAACAACAACAACAACAACAACAACAACAGACCGACGGAATCAAGAGCATAGCGAATAGCCATAGCCATAGCGGCGGGGGGGGGGAGGGTGCAGGTCCGTCCACATTCCCTCTAGCGAGAAAAGGGAATGTGAATGTTGCAATTTCCAAGTTTTCTTGTAGAAAGACTTTGCCGGGTTTGTATGAAGTATGGAGTATGGAGTATAACAACTTGACCTCCTAGACACAAATTCTCGATCTCAACACCTCGTTGGTAGGCCATCGGGGCCGACATTCCGATCAACACAAAACAAAAAAAAAAAAAAAAAACAAAAAGTGCCCCGGTCCCCAGCCCCCGGCCGGAAGAGAAAAAGTTGAAGTTGATCGGGGTTTTGTCGTGAGGTTCACGATTTAGGTTAAACGTCCCCAGTTTCCCACGCTATCAGAACCGACCGGGTGATGGTCGGATGGGAAAGAAGGTAAAGAGCCCCACATCATACGGGGCGGGGGAGACAGGATGGGGAGGGGATGGGACTATGATGTCATCGGGCTGTCGCTGTCGCATGTTGCCGAAAAACTATCACGGAGGGTTATACCGAGGGAGACGCTGGACTGCTGGGTCTAGAATCTGGAAACTACACTACTCTATGCACGGTAATATTACTCTAAGATAAAGGAGGCGCCCGCCATGTCAGGTCAGTAGACTGGCTCCTCCGGTTATTCAGTCTATACCCAAATTAGAAAAATTTAAAACCGACGTTCCCCTCTGATCTGCCGACGGTTCGTTGGCCTGGAGGCCCGGTATTCCTCCCATCGGGTTCTTGGGCTTTCGATCCCGGTGGCCCTCAATTATTTGGTGTTTGCAAAATGGAATCATCCAGAAAAGAAGACGGTGGTGATCCGTCCGTTCCGAGCATTCGGTCCCATGTATAGTGTTTTCGTTATTTTCTTTCTCTGGCATATATGATGATACCCCGTCTAGCAAACAGGAGCACGCAAGTCAAGTAAACACAGGGAAGGACAGTCTTGTAGATGATAATAATAATAAGAGAACCATCATCCGAGGAGTAGAACACCCCTCAAAGTCAAGGCGTCAAAGTCAAAATCAATCAGACAGCTGTTTTCATCTTCCAGAAAACAGCAAGAGTGGAGATAACACACAGAGGAATTGATCAACCATTAAAACAGATGAAATACTTCCGACAAAAATGGACAGGGTATCTATTCGTGTTCCTCATACCTCAACCACATCTTCGAAAAATGGCAAGACAACCAATCTCAACCAGAGAAAATGCGAGGTCGTGTATTCCCAAAAATGAAAAACAAACCCAGAAGACGTTGCCGGAGAAATGACATGTTTAGGATATCATGAAAACCATATAGCACAGAGTCGCGACAAAACAATTCAAGATGCAGAAGATGCCTGGGTATCATTGCTAGGGAACTCGTGTATTATTCCCTGATACAACGCCCCCCCCCCCACCCTCCGCCTCGGAGGGTAGTATGAATGACAAGTAAGTTAAAGATAGCCCCCGAACTCCGATGAAGTCAAGAAAAATGGCAAAAGTATATCACTCAAGGATGAATGCAATGTACCTTTCACCACGCACCAGGCGCCCTTAAAAGGGAGAAAATGGAAATGAAGTCAAAAGACCACCCCAGGAAGGCATTGATGCTATTCAGAGGCGGAAAAAGGAAAATTGAAGATGAAAGACGAGGTTTTACGTGGCGGAAGATTTTGAGAGGCTGGTGAATGTCTCCATCGACTTAAGACATATTAATAGCTCAACTTAACTTCAACGCTCTTAGCGCTTTCGGCGCCTGCTGCGGCCGCACTCTCGAAGGTGGACGTCTCGGAGATCTCGACCACCATGTCCTGGCCATCGGGCAGTTCACGGACGACATCGTCGTCGACCATGATCTTAAGACCATTTTGCTTGACATGGAGCACCCGCACGATCCGTCGTGGATCGATCCGCTGTTTCATCGAGATCTTCTCCATGAGATCTCGCACGGTGCGTTCCGTCAGGTAGACGGCCCGGTAATAATCATCCTGAGGCTGATCATTCCGCGGGAATCGGACGTAAAAGCATGCGACTGGTTTCCAGGTTAGCATCGTAGCCCAGTACGGAACATATTTTGCGGAACTTACTTGGTTTCACGGGCCGCTCGGTTGGGGGCCTGTAGGTTGGATCGATGTCGACTGCTTCAATATACCCCACGGGGACGTGGTTATCATTACCGGCGACCTTCTGAACTTTAACCGGATGCTTCAACAGGACCTTGTCACCCATGGCTTCTGAGCAAGGGCGCGAATTTTCGCGGGAGTTGTTCATGGAGCCATGATATCCCGAGTCGTAATAGAGGTTGGACTGCGAGTTCGGCGGGTGGCAGGGTGAGTTTAGTGAGATGCTGCTGCTGGTGGGCGAGACGGCATGCAACGACGCTCCATCGACACTGAACCGAGAGCTGCGGCTGTTCTCTCTCTTGATGAATTCGCGCGACTCCGGCAAAGCAACCGGGAATAGATCCGGATCATCCTCTTCCTCGCCCCGCAGTCCTAAAATGCTCACTGGCCGGGTCGAAGTGAACATGTCCTGCATAAGCGCGAGTTTCGCATGCAAATCATCTTCCAGTGACATCTTGCCGGGTCCATCCTGTGAGCTCATGGACCATGTCCGTTTGTGTTTTGTGATCTTGGCAGGACGGGGGTCGCCGCCCTTGAGCGCGACTGAGCCGCTGCTACGCTTCCGCTTGCCATAGTTTCCAGCTCCTAACTCGGCCTGGGTAATCTGCTGTCGAAGCTTGTCGATCGTTTTCTTGACATGAGCGACGTCATTGGACAACTTTCGCTCGGCTCCATGGTCGCGGAAGAGTTTCACTTTGCAATAGCATACTTCTGGCTCCTTGGCCGAGCCGGCCGCTACTTCATCCGGCGAAAGCATCTCGGTTTTCGCGCACAATCTGACCGGAATACCCTTCACGCCTTTGGAATGACTGAAATCTGTCGACAGGAAGTTGAAGCGGACGGAGATGGCGCAGTCCGAGATTCCGGTCGTCGGATTCGCAGTCCAAGTCACGCAGAACCCATCGAACGATGCACTTTCGAGCTGGATCTGACGGTTCTTCGGGTCTTCCACGCCTCCTTGAGTCGGATCAACGTACTCAACCGCCTGCAGCTTGCCACCGCGTTGATGCGCCTCATTGGAGCCTCGTCCTTCCTTCCACAGTTGCCAGCAAGCTCCTGGCTTAGCTCGTTGCTCTTCTTCTTGGAACGACACACGGATGTAGGTCCGATATTTCAACGGTTGCCCGGTCATCGGTGGCGGCGTCGAATCGACAACAGAGATTGAGTATGCTTGGCCCTTGTTAAGATATGTGACGGGTATCTCGGCTTGGTGGTTGATCATAGCCGTTGGAGCACGCAGAGTGACATGATAGCGGAAACTGCGCCGATTAGACCTAACGTCTCGCCCAATGGAAGAGTTCTAGCTTACCTCTCGCCGGAGTTGTGGATGCTGAGCTGGTCGTCTTGAATCACCGACGGGACGAACTGCGCGGTAGCATTACCCTGCATATCCACATCATTTAGAGACATTCCGTCAACAGATTCGTCCATGGCATCATAACCTGTATCGGTTGGAACAAATGCACCAGGTGCAAAGGTGGCCGGTTGAGCAAATGGTTGTGGATTATGAAAGTGAGGTGGGAGAAAATGCGGGTTGAAGTGTTCGAGACCCATGGTTACAGGATCGGCGTTGATGGTGGTTGCAGACAGCTGCTGGGGAAGTGACAGGGGGGTAATCATGCTTAAACCCATGCCAGGGGTATGCAAGTCTCCCGCCTGGCTGTGATACACAGCTCCCAACCCCCCAGAGTTCGGCGTATAGTACCCATGGGGGTTCATCGGGTTGATATATGATACTGCATTAGGGTCGACATATGATTGTGCGAAGCGCATGTCGTGTGTAGCTCGCGGTGTGATATCGTTGGGCTTCAGATCACCGTCCATACTCAATCTGTGATTAATTTGTTGGGTCAGCTTGTGTTTTCTGGTGCGAGTTCTCATGGACCGATGGGCAATCGAATTCCAGCGGGAAATGCTGAATCTTCGTGGGCGAGGGACAGTGTATTCACCTAGCGGGAGTAATCGGTCCAACGGGGACCTGACCAAAACGCGCGGCATTGCGGCTGGTGACTGGAGGAACAACGTCCTGGAAGGTCTTCTGGAATCTCGTGATGAGTTCGTCATCGGGCTTCTGGGAGTTCTTTCTGTTTGGTTGAATTGATTGATAAGCATGAGCACAACTCGCAGCCCGAAAGGACGCACCATCCACGTTCAACAATCCGCGCCGACATACCTGTTGCGAAACATCATCAAGCGGTTCGGCGCAATTAAGGCCTTTCGGTTATGGCCTGGATTTTCGGATTTTCAGGCTGCTTGCTGGGGTGTTTGAATCTTCGTCCTCGTGTCTCTGTTTGAATGTTGCCCGGTAAATTAATCGAGAATATGGAATTCAAGGGGAAAAATCGAGGCGATCGTAGATTGAGGTGGCATCCAGATCAAAAAGCGATTATCAGTCCGGCGCTGTGGATGGTATTATCGGGAGACAAGGGTAAGTTTGACCCGATAAACTCAAGCCAGAATAGTGGCTAGAAAAAGTGTTTGGGTGGATTTGTGGTTGGCAAAAGTCCGACTTCTAAGGTATCACATCACAATTCACAGGTCGCAAGTGTGGAATGATTGACTGCAATCCTGAAGACTACCACAGACAAGAGGGGGAAAGAGATAATTGTTTTGAGATCGGACGGACGGGCAAGAATGGGGAGGGGAGGAGGAGGGGGTGGTTTGATTTGATTTGGTCTGATTTGGTTTGGTTTGGTTTGGTTTGGTTTGGGTCGCGAAGAGCGGAGAACAGTTCTGAGGGGGAAAGTCCGAGTGTTGCTGAAGAGAATCGGAACCCGGAAGGTATCGGATTTATAGCTGAACAGACTCCTTACTCAGATAAGTCAAGTCATATGAGAACAGGCACCGAATGTTGTCAGAGGGAAGGTTTCTCGAGAAGAGCAGGCGAAGAATACGTATGCTGGAAGCAACTGTACAAATGGTGGTGGAAATAGTTGGAGTGTGGGTGTGGGTGGGAGTAGGAGGGAGAGAGGGAGAAAGTGTGTGTGAGAAGGAAAGAGAAAGAGAGAAGACCCGAAGGAGGGGAGGTGAGACAGGAAAAGGCAAAAGTAGTGAGTGTAAGTAGGAGGAGGTAATGTACTCCGTAGTAAATAAGTACTAAGTATGGAGTAGGAGGACTGAGAGGGAGGGAGAGAGAGAGGAGGATTGAAGAGGGTAGAGCGCTTGGGACCGAACGGTAAGACGAAGCTCCCCAGTAAGAATTGATATAGTAGGGTAGGGTGGATATGGATGGTGCGAGGGTAAGGATCTGAAGGACTTTGAACCTAAGCCCAACAATCGTCCAAAGAGATCAAGAAGACTTTTTGAACTCGGAGGATTTGTGGAAAGAATGTGATAGTTATTAATAAAAGAAGAGAAAGGGGCCACATGGGAAAAAAGACGTGGTGACGTGCAATAATAACGGTTGGTTGAGTGATAAAAAGAATATTATTCTAAAATGCAGTGGGAGAAAAATTAGAAGTAGAATAATAATAATAATAATAATACATTTCCTAAATAAAAATCCATAAAGTTGAAAAGGTATGGAGACAAAACCTTCCAGAAACTTATTTTGCCCACTCGTCCCTTTCACTACAGATCTCGTCTGGAGTTCTTTTCCTCGCTGATGTGCGCGTCCTTTGCGGTATTCTTTTTCTCTCTCTTACTCTTTACTGCTGCCGTTCCATACAATTTTTTTTTTTTTAGATAAATGGGTTTTCTAGGATTGGTTTTCAAACAGAGGAAGACCCAGGAATCAGTGGGGATGTTGTGAGGGGTGGGAGTGGACCCAGGTCTGGTAATTGGTTAATTTCCGGTGGTATTACCAAGGTACAGTACCTGATCTGGGTAACGCCAGAAGCTCCTGTTATTTTACCTGTACTGTATTATACCGGATGCACTCGCTGTCAGCGAGATAGATGGGAGCGGTATAGGTATATGTCCATGGTTAGTACTCAGTACCCTGACTTGAGAAGTAGGTAGGTAGTAGATTAGAGTTCATTCAGATCTTGTACCTCTCCCTCGGGTCTCGATATCTATATCTCGAAAGAGAAACAGGAAGTGGGATAACAGGAGTAACAGGACCGCAACAAGAAGACAAGCAGATTCCAGCTGCGAGGCAGTTTTCTACTACCCCGATGAGAAGAGAGTTCCGAACAACCGTATATCCATTATCTTACTTAGTGCAAAGGCACTGACAACTGCCAAATCAAGCATAAAATACTATAGTCAGATCCTTCCATGACGAGCACTTGGCGGGCTTGTCTCTGGCGTGCATAGCAGTGTGTCCCACTGTCCACTGTCCACTGTTCACTGTTCAGGTTGGTGCCCGCCCTTTGTCTCTGCGCCCATCGCTTCAATACCGTGTTCAGTCTAAACTATACGGCAGAACTATACCAGATTTGTGGAGTGCCATTCGACCCATTCCCCTTCCAATCTCCCGACTTCTTCAAGCACTGGATGATAGGTGATCTACGTCATTCCCGAAAGCCCCAGGGGCTGGAGCCATTGCGATTCGTGATACTGCGGGCGGTCGAAAGTCGGGCGTTAACTGACATCCTTTATATCCTAGGTTGCACCGAGATCTGCTCTTCCCTGAGATCCTCCCTAACTGCGCAGTCCGGTTCAGCCACGATCCCTAGCTTAATCTTCGAAAGGCGCGTGGTGAGCCAGGCATCTGTACGGGCGGAGGGTGATGTACACATTGAGGGTATACTTATTCGGTGTGAGCAGGTTGCTGAGCGCAATCTAACTTTGAAGTCGAAGAAAACAAAAAGAACAAAATAATAAAAAAAAATAAAGGTCTACGACCACTACCGACGACCTCGGGATCTAAAGTAGCTAGCTGCCACATGCCGCAGCGCATGGTACAAAGTAACTGCCATTAGTGGTAGCAGTCGTGGATATTCGAGTCTCTCAGTAGTACACATTCAAGGTTATTGGCGGTACCAAACCTACTCCAGCAACCATAAATTCAAGTCTCTTCCGGTGGACTTCCGTGCATATTACTTACTCATAAGGCAATGAAGCTTGTGTGGAGTTCCAAAGCTATGGAACATACCGGCAGGATCACGTTGACCCGGAACGCTTTCAATGTGGCCGGAAAGCGATAGAATGCCAAAGAGATTTGGGGGATCGCGTTCGGTGCAGCGTGCCCGTTCCGATTCTATCCCAGGTCGGGATCAGGGCCAGGAAACCCCCAGTTAGTGGACACCACCCGCCTAAGCAACCTCATGAGTGTCCCGAGACTCGAGAGAAAGAGATATCTAGAAAAACCTTCAGTCTCCTACTGCTTGCTCCAAATGCCCTTCCTGCTCCACACGCGAAGGACCCCATTTCCAGCCTCCGTTCTTGCCCGTTACAGTGGGTACCGGAGCCGACAACTCAATTGAGAGTCGAAAAGAGAGCGAAAAGCCGAGCTACTGCCTAAGTAGGCAGGTATACGGTCCAGCCTGAAGAATGACTGACCTCTTGGAAAGCTAAGTATGGATCTTCAATCATAATCTTAGAAACAGCCGTGAGCCAGATAGTACGAGCGCGCGACTATAAGGTCAAAATAGAAGAGGGATAAGAAAAAACCGAAGCGTTCCACTGCACATCGGTTTCCGATCAATCAATGATAGAATATCAAATCTGAGCTATGATCGGTCTCACAATCTGCATCCACTATCAGCCGAATGACTCGTGGCGAGAGTCCCGATGCTGCGAGGGATGAGCAGATTTGGCCCAAAAAAAGCCGTAGTAAGACAGAGAGGGAAGCAGCATCGCGTTATTGCTTGGCAATGCAGACGACTCGAGTGGAGGAAACTGAGTTCCGTATAGAGAGTAGTAGTAGGTAAGGCAGGGTGGATAAACACCCCAAGTGTAAGGTTTGTCTTGATCAAGTGAAACGTCCGACCTCGCCTAGGTTGGAGAGTGATGGAGTCGGATCTGGACCGGGAGCTTAATTCTGTCGTGCACGGGGTCAAACATTGAACCATATTCTTACTAACGCGTATCCAACGGGGAGATGATGGTTATGACACAATGCTTCGACCCTAGAAGCACAGACATATGGTGGTACTATACTTCCCTACGTTGCGTGTTTTCTGCAGCTAACCTTTTTTTTGGTTGGTTGGGCACTTCCTGTTTCCTTCTTTTAAAAGCATGCTGCAACTCAATTCCAAGTCCGCATGCCCTCCTGACTCTCCATGAATGCAAAACATTGATAACCCACCACCCTTTCCTCCCTCACGGGGTCGATTTTCTGATACTGTAACATAACTGTGTACGGCATCGAGGGTGGATTGTATGGGGATTGTAAGTGCGTTTAGGCTTTCTAACGGTCTGGATTGCTTGGAGTCGATACCCGCCAATCAGCGACCTGAGAAAGAGCGCTTCCGGGTCACATCGGACGGATCTCCCCAGAAGCTTATTACATGGGAGAGTGTGTATTGTGATAGCGAAGGTGTATTGAGAATGACAGTACGGAGAGGTATTTGGTGAGGTACAGTAAGTAGTACGAGGTAGGTACTCACTAGTTGACTAGGACGGTAGCCGGTACTTCGACAGTTAGTAGACCAGACCGAGCTGGGTTAGTCCCCGCAGTGGTACTTTTTTGAGTGCGATGGGTTAGAACATGTACGAAAGGTCCGACACCCGTACCTAGACGGGCGGGTGCCCGTGGATGAATTGGACCCATGGATGATAGTACACGGTCCACGGTACTTTGAACTGTGTCCTTCCTCTAGGCGAGGCAGGCAACATTACGTCATTTGTCTGTGCTTGCGTGCCGCCCTTTCGTGTCTCTCTCTAGACCTAGGTACTAAGGCCGAAGCATCAGAGTGGTTCGTTGGCGTTCCAGCTGACAAGTTTGACGGAAGGATTAAGGGGAATGGGAAGAGGAAATGATATTCGGACGGACCCATGAAGTGTATTGCTTGGTGAGATCAAATCTATTGAACAAGTGATCTAATTTGTTGGACCTTTGATCCGATTCAAGGGGAGCGATTGACTGACCCGGTCGGCCAGGCCATTGATCGCCTATCAAGACCAGGTCTCCGCTAAGGGCGGGAGAGCCCCAGATTAGTTACATCATAGGTAGCCTTCATAATTATGAAGTGAGCTACTAGCCTACTGAAGTAGCTAGCTACTTGGTAGAACGGCAAATAGTTCCTTAATACTCCGTAGCCGAGTACACACTTAGTACATACATTCTACTGACTACATAGCCCTTGGTGGAGTATCACCTACATATCTGTATGTAGTTAGACTCTCTCGGACTATCGCCTCCTCGGAATTGTAATGCCTATGGCATATGAAAGAAATAGAATTGGCTAATCCACTATCTGAAGCATGACATTCAGCCCAAGTATTGTCATCTTTTTACCGAACGAGCTAGACCCCAACAAACTGCCCTACTGTACAGTTGGTATCGAACTTTAGGTCGCGACAAAATCTCGGTCTAACTAGTCGGCAATGCAAGCCATTCATCCATCCACTCCTCCAGATGCATGTTGATGCGCAGACTCTTTTCCTAGACAAAGATCCCAGACATACAATATACATATAGGCAAACATCTCTCAAGCAGCAGTTGGGCCAGGGTTCCGATCCTTCAACAGCAGCCGCTCGTCAATGTCAAGTAACAGTTTCAGTGCCGATTTGACTGCTCGTCTTAATCTGGGGTGCTACATAATAGGTTCGTCGGATGGAACTGCTCAGTTTCCAACCCCTATCATACCACTCGGATCATATACGTGGGGAAGGGGTGAAGCGGGATCGCATTATATTACAGCCATGATCGACTGCTGGGACCTACACTCTTGCTATTGTAGCGATGTATGTAGACAACTCCTTGGATAATGCGCCTTTGCACGGAAACTCTTCGCGGTGGGAATGCAAGTCTTCCTTGGAAGAGCCGATGGCCGCTGTGATATATATGTTTTCCCCGACCGGCAAAGCGAAGCAACAATCAGATTTGATAAATCCGCACACCATTCAGATACAAACCACATACACCGGCATCAGCGAAGCAAGCGATCGCGCAGAGAGCCTCACTTACTGCGTCGAGTGCGACAGGCAACTGGAAATGCTCTCGACAGTTCCCCCTAGGCACCTCTGGGATAGGTATACGTATACGGCATGTTCGATACCTTGGAAAAGGAGCAGGGGTAGCAGTAAGGTATATGTCTGACCCATACACACAAGGTTAGAGGTTTGACTGCTACTGGCTGTTAGCCCTACCGGAAATCTCCCTCAACACTCACAAACCATCCGTCGAGGTGCAGTTCGGGGAGGCTTGGCCGGAATCGGCATGTGTGTGTCTGATGATAGATGTCCCATGGGAAGAAGGAGATCATAGTTTGGACCTGGAGGGTGGTATGCCGCATTTCATCGTGGTAGGTACAGTACTTGTACACAGAGTACCTTAACCACTACATTGTGTACTATGTATGTACAGTATGTACGGAAAACTAAGGTACAGATCTCGAGGGAGACAGGAACGGAAATCTCAAGAGGAAGAGAGAAATGGAAGACAAACGGTTCTCCCACACCACACGACATCCACATCCACATCCACCGGCTAGTTATTTATTGCCTGCAGTCACAGCCATGCCACTAACAGAGTACCATGTCCACCCATACGCACACATTTCCACAGCACACACACCTACTGGACTGGGGACCATCTACTCCGTACTCATATTAAGCATGTATTCGATGACATCACTTTCAGCCCAAGCTAGCCATTACTTAATGTAGGAGTACTAACCTACTGGAAGGCGAACAACGATCCCGGCGCACCGGGTTGCGCGCAAAGAGTCCATCCCATTCGCTGAACAAAGAGCCGTATTGAACTCCATTCTCCGTAGGATATTTTTTTTGTCATCGAGTATGACAAGTGAATCATACTTTTTCTCTGTCGAGCAATGATCAGATCCAGATCCCCGACCCGGTGGACTTCTCCCAAAATAGCTAGCCAAACTTATTTCGAAGAGTTATCGCTTTGCAACCCGCATATATCATCCGGGTCCAAACAATCTACGTCTGTGGCCCGAGAAACTACTACTACTTCCGTACAGTAAATGTAGACAGAATGTGTGTTCAACCCACCCACAATCATTGGTAAACAGGTGGTATCCTATGAAGAAGGGGGGTGGGGGGGGATATTGCTTTTCTACTGACCGCACCGAAAAAGAAAAGAGAAAATGAAAAGAGAAGAGAGCTGCTAGCACAGTGCCTGGGTGGATTGGCTGGGAAAAAAAAGGGTACCTTTTTACGGTAATCCATTTTTTATTGCCTCCGTTCTCGAAAGCTGACTGAAGTGACTCGAGCAATTGATAATAATCATACGTTCTCGCTCAGGTAGGCAAGCTAGCCAGCCCTGAGCCAGATGGACAAGGTGTCCACTCAATCTGGAAGCACCCTCGCCACCCCCGGTCGCACGTCCCAATTAACTAGATTTCAAAAAAAAAAAAAAAGATTAAGTAAACTGATTAGCTTACCACTGACAAAGTGCCGGTAGTTAAACAACCGGTTCATCACCCGCTGCAGCGAACCCCGGGGAGGGGGAGACGCGGTTGCAATCAGTGCAGCTGCGCATGAGATACATTCAATCCTTTCGCACCTGTTCCCCTTATATCTGATGCCATTATGAATATGATCCCTCCTCCCCTCGAAGCATTCCCTTCCCATGATTCGTTTAGACTATGCTGCTGCTACCTCGGAACTAACTAGCTGAAGCGACCAACAGGTGTTAGGTAAGTTAGTCAGGGTTAACCAACCATCACATCCACTCGGCCATGAGATTTGAACTCTTTAGAGAACAATATGATTACCTCCAACATCCACGAATAGCCGTCAACCAAAACAGTTCCGGTAGAAGGATCGAGTCTTGTGCTATCCACTCTATCCACAATGATAATGCCATATCCATCTTCTTCCTCGACCCGCCAATCCCATCGCTTGTCTCATCTGCTTCTCAAAGATGATCTCCAGACTTACACAGGATCGTATTTAGGACACGATATACAGATGCTTAGGAGTTTTACTTTCAGCTGAGCTAGTCAAGCTCTTCCCTCTCTCACTGACTCGACACCATCCGACAGAAGCACACATCTTACTGACCTGAACCCTACGCCTGCGTTCATCCCTTCCATCGATCCCATCCAACATCTACCCATCCAAGGTCCATCCATCCATCCATCCCATCTCCCCATCCCGCCTAGCGCAACCGCATCTCTACCGCGTACGGCTTTGACCTATTGCCCTCGATCGAATAACAAATCATAGTGCGCTGCCCGCTTTTCTGCCGTGTCGGACGGCAGAGAAATAAAGCACAGTACAGTACACTCTACGAGGGCTTTTTAGTCGCGTTGTCATTATTGCGGCGGGGAAAGGAGATCGCGACCAGGGATCACAAGCCTCATAGATGGGATGTGCCATCCCCACCCCATCACGCAAAGCCGTGTGCTCTGCAAATCTTCTCCTTCAAAACAAAAATAATGAAACCCAAAGGAATGGATTTTAACTACCTTGCCCCGTTCCTCATCAAGAAACAAAAATCAGAAAAAAAAAAGAGAAGGATGAAGCAGCCTCCTGCACTTGACGATTGAAAGTATGTACGATCACCAAAACCGGAAAACCAAAACAACCACCTCATGCGCCCTCTTCGATTATCGCTCCCCGCGCGCGCATTCGAAGAGGGGTCGTCTTCGTGTTACACCAAGCGTTGCGCCTTTTTTTTTTTTTCCCTTCTGCCTTCTTTGACATTTTGAAACATTTGACATTTCTGACACCTTCGAAACCATAATAAAAAGCTTCTGAGAAGCGGGAGGGGAGGAAGAGGGGAATGCGATGCTTGGAGGGAGGGGAGGAGGGTAAGATAGTTACCGGGGTAGCAGCTTCGAGACGAAGCAGCTGCCACAAGTCTTCCCATTACGAACTATGCGTACTGATAAAGAATAGAAACATGATGAGAGACGGCGAGGAAAGAGCTGAGCTGGGGAGTGAGTTAGGAAAGTCAAATTTAATCTATCTCGATCCTCTTACCCCCCGGAGAGGAGATAGAAGACAGAAATGAAGGGTCAAGGGCCAGCTGGGTTGGGTTGGGTTGGTTTGGTTTGGCCTAAATAGGTTCTCCCGGTATCTCGGTCGCGCGCAGCCGCGTGTAGGCGTGTGTATGTGTGTGTGTATGTGTGTGTCTTATCATGAGTCGTGGGAATTTTGGGGGGTTGTGGACTGCGGAGTCTTGTGTCAGTTAAGGTGCAGTGCGTGGTGACAGGTACGATGAAAAAGAAATGTTATGGATTGATACGCGGGATCTACAGATTGGTGGTGGTGGTGGTGGCTTGCCGCTTTGCTTCCCTCCTCGCCCCTCCTTCCTCAGGCTGAGTTACTCGTACCTAAGGTCGAAGAACGGAGATGCCTAATGCTATCTAGCTTGGCCTGGAATTCTCTGCCAGGTGCATCTAACCACCCCCCCTCCCGAAACACCCTTAAGTATCCAAGATGAACTCAATAATCCGTATGGGGATAATTCCGAGGGGCGAGGGACGGATGTGGTGATGGTGGTCGGGATTGGGACGGGAGGGGGGGATTATCTTCGCCTCATTCGAATGAAAGTGTTGAAATCACCTGTCCTATGTAGAAAGAATGAGAGGGGCAATGCGCTGAATTCTCTTCTAAGGCGTACTCCGTAGGTACGTACGTATCCTCCCGCGGAGAAAAGGTCCAAGACAACAGATAGGTGAGTTCTACATAAGGCGTTGTATGTTGTTGGGCGGTTTCCGCTCGTCTGTGTTGCCATTGCTTCTGGAAAGAGGTATGCTATGCGAGATTGATGAAGAGAAGGGGGGGCGAAATTCGACGGAGTATATCGAGCCATGGTTGAACAATTACGCAGAGAGTACTTCCGTCGAGAGTAAGAAGTTAGCAGCAGCAGCAGCAGTGCTATGTAAGAACTTACACTTTGACTAACTTAGCACATGTTCATCCCCTTTGACTTTTATCAAATCCACTTTCACTTAAGTCTAAGTAAGCTACCTGTCTTGTCCCTTTGAGGCAACAGTCTTTTTTCTTTTTTTTTGAAAAACCTTTTGCCATTTGATCAACTATCGGCAAGACAACGGCTTACTAACTGATCCGAACTGCTTACTAAGAGACTCAGCCCTTCTGCTCTAGGCTAAACAAATCCACTATAGTTGTACAGTGCATTGATGCTCGTAGTAAATATTCGAGTACTCATAGTAGTTACACACTTTTCTCTCATCGATGATATCATAGACGAAACCCACATTCTGCAGATCACAGATCAAACTAAATTAATACTCATGTAAGAAGTGGGAAAAAAAAATTCGAATAATCTTACTTCACACCCGAGAGACAAGAGCACAAAAACCAAAAATAATTTCCACTGTGGCGTCTGATAGTAACCGAACTAGCGTTGTTGTGTCTTTCCCCCTGGGAGGGAATTACTCGGTGTTCCTTTTCCTGCTTGGCTTTTTCACAATACTACTAGTTAATCAGATTTCTTGTGTATTACTCAGTATCTCTCTCTGTGTGTGTGTGTGTGTGTGTTTCATGCTTTTGTGGTGGGTTTCCACGACCTTGTATTTTTGTTTCTCTTGGACGTGTACGTCCTTGCGTGGAATGGAAATGGAATCTTCTTCATGAACTACATAAACTAGATTATTATCTTCCATATCGACAGTCATATGGTAATTCAACCAGTCCAACCTCGCACCCAGTGTCTACCATCGTCCAGCTTATCTTTCAACTGAGCCATTTGACCGGGGGAAAGAGGAAAGATTGTATATACATGAATAGATTACCATAGATGCAATAGACAATCAGTAAACATTGTACAGGTACAGGTACATACAGTACCTTTTCCGGGCAGAAACGGGAAGTAAAGTAATGTCTGTACGGTACTATTGTTTCCTTCCCCCCCGTCTCCATTGCCCCCTCATCTCTACACACGGACGTAGCTTACCAGAGTGTCGGGTCGGGGGCTGTAGGGCTTCCCGTTTGAGTCGGGTTTCCGTATCTGCTCACCAGCCTGGTGCAGTTATTGTATGTCGGTGTTCGTTGTTTATACAATGTTAGAGAGATAACCAACCCATCTATGAGCTTGTTGCATGATATTGTAGGTAGCTTTCGAAAGGTACAGTACTTGACTTTTACTTGAATGGTATCCATCCTCTAAATTACAACTAGTTAGGTTTGTAGGAAATTGAATGCTCCATAATAAACATAATAGCAGGCTTTGCTTAGTAGGTTCCTCTCGATGTTATCTTATGATTCTCTTAGCAATTAAAGATGTCCTGGCCCCAAAGCACGATGTGGAAATAATGGCGATTTGTAGTTGACGCCGGCCATCACATCGTCAAGTTAGGTATACCTGAGTCTCATCCTACTAGTCACAACACACAAGTTTCCACCTCCTTCATATGTACCAAACCAGACTATCCTTCCCAAGATACCGTCAATGCAAAGATAATCGCCATTCACACCAGCAGAATGCAACACTATCATTACCCCCCATACCTCAACCCGTAACAAGCACAAAACCCCTCCACGGCGACACCTCCCACCCACGAACCCTGGTACTGTACCAACAACCAGCATTGGGCCACCACAAATCTAGGTACAAAGTACATCGCCCCCGGAGAAGGTTTATCTTGCCTGTAGTGGCCGACAGGAAAAGACCTCCGAAGGAGATGAGATTGGACGAACCAGCCCGGCAGGTCCCTCCCTAGCCCATAGTAGTAGCAACCTTGAATCGGTTTCGGTTCATGAAGTCATGTATACACCTCCCGTGGAAATCCTCAACCCCAAAGCCCAGGCCCTCTCTTATAGCAGTAAGTTGTTGTCAAGTATCCTCATCATCACTTCTGGATCCCAATCAGGAATTAGGGATTCTAGATCCGTTCCCGCCCTCTTATCGTTGGAACGTGGGTTACCACTACAGTATTAGCATAGCACCAACAGAATACAGTACTGGAACTCCATCTCAGATGGAACTCCTGAGTAAAGCATCTTTCTCTCGACCACACAGACACACACACAGAGATCCTCCTTCAATCCCAAGGAACCATTAGGGTCGGGGGGGAAAGGTGCTTATTCGGAAGCGAGCCCGAAAGTCAGAAACAAAAGCCAGGCAGGTGACCTGGAAGCTTCCTACTTCATCTAGTAGTCTACTTCCCTTCCAGTCCCCTGCTGCCTGGTACAGTTACTGAGGGGGAAATAACTGGATTGGGTTAGGTAATATCAACAGCAATAGACCCCAAGGCCCCGGGGGGGCCCGATTTCCATTCTTTCCTTCATGCAGCTTGCAGCTGACATCTGGAACCCGGGGGGATGGAGCCTCGTATCCGTGGCAGTGGCAGTGGCAGTGGTTGGAATCCCAAGATCAACGGCGTTATTGGATACGGGAAGGGGGAAGTAAAGGAAGGACCGTACCGTACTGTATATACATATACTATGTAGGATGAGGGAAAGTTCGACAGATGGTACTGTACTTGGCCGTTGATCGTTTGGTGGTAGTGGTAGTGGCTGGCGATCACAAGGTAAGGTTGCGTATGGGTGGTGGTTTGTTTGCTTTTGAGCTAGCTGCAGCCATCCATCAGCCATCCATCAGACACCCATATTCCTTCTTGTTCCATTCATGATCCCAGGGTACAGTACCTAGGATGTGCAGTGAACACTCCCTGATCCCCTGCCTTCTACGAGTTCCCGGAGAATCGCCCACCGGGCGTACTGTGTACATGTATGTATGTGCCCTGTCGTCGAACCTCACATCACGCCGTCATTGTTCATCTTCAAATCCAAATAAAGCAAAGCAAACGTAAGACAAAATCGCGCAAGAAAAACCATACCACTTCCTCGCCACCTGCTGCTGCTGCTTTCGCCCTACCTACAGCTTCCAACCGTGGCAAAGTAGCCTAGTCCACCATGATAGACCGTGAAACCCCACTGGAAGAAGAAAAGGGAAGGAGCTAGCCTAGCTACCTTGAAGTAGTAGTAGTAGTCATGGTAGGCCCCGGGGGGGGGGTATGCTTGTGCTTGTGCTCAGCAAAGTCGAGTCCTCCTTATGCATGCATGGAACGAGCGGAAGCTTGCATCAGTTCGAGTAAAGTACAGTTCGTTCGAAACTAAGAACCTCCCCCCCCCCCCAAACAACAACTGTTTGAATCCCCGGGACGAGTCGGGATTATCTCGTGGTCGTTGAGCTTGCACACGATCCTCCCCGAGGGGTAGGTACTTAACTGGGGGAGAGAGAGCCAATGGTTGCATAGGTAAAGTACTAGCTAAAGTACTAGCTAAAGTACTAGGTAAGTAAACCGGGACTGCTACTTATTGAGGTAGGTAGACTTCCTGTGATACTGTCCAGCATTTTTTGGGCATCATCGAGCTAGTTTAGGTTCAAGTTATGTTCACGTTGCTGCTCTTGCATAATGGATGATATGGAGACTACCTAGTCATTGACGCAACAAGTTGGACTGAAAGCTGTAACATCTACATCAAATAGTCGAGAAATAGCAAATATGTGATTATTTATGAGCCCTCGGGCCAACGTCAATTATGTTCTCCTAACAGGTATGTCCCACTATCAACACCCATGATTCTAAGTCCTGCTTTTCTCATGGGATACCTCCTCTCCGCGTACAGGCCTATAATAGCCCAGTAACCTCCCTCCAGCCAAAGTAGGCAGCAGAACAGTAACAACAAAGAAAACAGAATCAGGGCCACAGAAACTCCTGGGCGCCGCCCAATGTCAACCACACGGCACGAGAAGAAACCACAAAGGCACAGCGTCGGAAGATCTGCACCTCTACATGCAACACGCAGCATGCAACATGCAACATGGGGCTAGAGTATGCAATAAAACTCGGATAGTGCCACTCGCGGGATCAACATGGGTCACCGCCTCGGGTATTTAGTTAGAAGATCAATTTGCAAGCACATCCAGACACAAATAAATAAGGGTGAAGAAAAGACGCATTCAAATGGGTATCCTGCGTTGTTCATCGAACTGAAGGCGTGAAAGAAATGTAATCGGAGGAGCAACAGTCGCTCGTAATCGAGACACGGACCCGGCGATTGGAGCACTGCATCGGTCGGTCGCAGGGACCCAGCTGCCCTTCCATTCGGGTACCCTGGGCCCGCAACCCCAAGCAAGGAAATGTGAGAAATCTCATGGTCATCACACAATGTCAAATCAGTGCATGATGACTAGTGAGAACCCATCAATCCAGGACCCACTGGATCCCGTGATTCCAGCGATTTTGTATCCCAAAGGAGGTATTAAAGTGTGTCTAATGCCAACTTGTCAGTCCCAGAGCACTGCAATCCAAAGCGACGAAATCACGCGAAGGGCTATTCTCACCCTGAGCCTCCCTGGGCATTCCCGAACATGCCAGATTTCCTCCCTTGACTGGTCAAGATCTCAATAGCGTCTATCCAGTGGCCGGCCCGAATGTAGAAACCGAGCAAAATCTCCCCTCTCCGAGTGTCTAGTTTCTTCATTAGCGCCTGTCTATTAGGTGGAATACGGGGATTTTTACCGAGCACGAAATCATCACCGCCAGGTTTCCCTTCCCTGTTGCCAAAGAGCTGACTCGTTGCATCCTCATAGAAGAATTCAAGTCCATTGACTGCCGCACCGTGGTAGATCCGGACCGATGTCAAAAGCTTGGTCGAGATGAAGGCACAATCCAACAACAGCTGCTCGGGTTGGCTGCCTTCCAGCTGAGAAAGTCCTAGTTGTCTACCCTTGTAGCCGGTATGGCTCTTAGGTAGTTTCACCAGGGACAATTTCGATTTCAGAGTACTGATCGAATCCACCGTATGACTGCCAAGAGCTCCAGAGTAGATAATCATTTTGACGCTCTTCTTCTTCTCCTTATCGTTGCCGAAGACGCGTTGACGCAGTTCAGTCTCCGTCACGGTGATCTGCCTTGGAAGCCCGTTGCTACTCGACTCACTATTCATATACTCAATAAAGTTATGGCAAACGTTGTCACCCTCGGCATAGAGTTCGATGAACGCGATTCCCGATGGAGCCGTGAGAACAATTTTGCCGTTCTCGACGGGCCAAACCTGAATGCTGTCATCGGAACCTATAGGAGCATCGCTGGGCAATCGGAAACAGGGATGGAACCGGAATCGCAGAACATCAAGTCGATGCCAGCCACATTCATCCTGTGGTAAGCACAATTTGAGACCTTGAGTCTTCGTTCGGGTGGAAAAGGGCTCGCGTGTGAGGAAAGACCGGTTGAGGCGGACATAGTCCCTAAGCATGATGCCCGACTCTTGGTGTGGACACCCGAAGAGGTGGCCGACCTCATGAAGGTGCGCTCCAATACCGATGTTGGCAGCTTCCCAACTGGATCCAGCCTCTCCGCAATCATTAGCTACAAAGTCGGTGTTTGTTCTGGTGCAATCAGTGAAGGCATCCACGACTTCTTCCATATTAGACGGGTAGCTGTGGAGGCCATGGGAGCCGAAGATCGCTAGCTTGAGGTCTCCGGAGTCCGAGCCCAGGGCCGCATGACCAGTGATCACTTGAGAGCCCGTGTCCCAGTGTGAGTCGAGAAGCAACACGGAGACATACTGCTTCTGACCTGGCTGAAGGTGAAAGTAGTCCTTCACGGCATCTCTCGCGATCCGGAATAGCTCATCCTTCTCAGTAGCAGAGCCGTGTTGCTGCGCAATGTTGAGGTCCCGAAGTTCCGCGACTGTCTTCTCGGTCCGAACAACGTGGATTTTGGCCTCGTTTCGCATTTGGCCAGTAGTTGTATCGCGACGACTTGAAGTACCCAATTGCCACTCATCCTCGAGCCGGAAACAGCGCCGTCCAAGATTGTTGCGGTACATTTGTTCCCCGGTGAATGCTTGCCACAGGTATGCCGCCATCCGATACTTTTGAATAGCGGTTTCGAGGCCATTTCCATCCCGTTGTTGTTTCTCTGGCGGGGTGTCGAAGGTACCATCAGAGTCCTTTCCGAGCAGTATCACCAACTGCAAAGGTGGAGCATTGACCAGTGGGAGATAGTTGATGCACATCCAGGATGAATGAACCGATTGGTGCGAGCTACCGGACGAATGCTTGCTCGACACAAATTCGAAGCGCAATCGATTGGGACCGGGTACTAGATGCACCAAAGTCTTGAAGTGTGAAGAAGTGACAGGCCATGAGGTCGACGGGAAGCTATCTTGGTGATGGTAGACTGTGACAGTTCCGTCCAGCGGATGTTGTCGCGGATCTCCAACCTGACCGTAAACAAGCAGTACCTTGTGGTGCACCTATGAATAGTCCCCCGAAAGTTAGACCTCGAGCCCACTCACGGTCCACCAGAGGTCATATCACTTACCCAAGAGTTTTCCGAGACAGATATAATGCGGGGTGCGTATGGGGAAGAAGGCGTGGGCGACCGTCCTACTCCATTCACAGACATAGTACTACCAAACTAATAAGGATCCCAGACCATCAGTAAGTAAGTTTACCTCGCGCAGATATGAGATCACATACATAGGCGCTGTTCCGCTGAGAAGAAGAAGTAGTGAGGGGGCCCGGTCGTTGTGGCGGCACGGCAAGGGGTGAGATTGCGCTGGGTGTGCTGCTGCTCTCACTCAGCGACGGAAGGTTGGGAGAAGACAAGGTAGGCTTGATCGAGGAAGGAGGGGTTAGGGAGCTGGATGAAGCTGTTTCAAGCGTTGATGACGATTGCCCCGAAGCTACATCGCCAGTAGACTGGGATTCGGTCGATTTAGTCTCCGGCGACTTAGTGGTAGTGAAGCTAGCCTTCGAGCGTCGACGTAGCGTCTTGAATAAAGGCATGGTGGACGATATTTCTTGGTTGCCGCGGAATCAAGAGGGTCGAAGGACTAGAAGGAGGGTGAGGAAGTATACTGGGAAGGGAAAGAGAGGCTGAGCAGCGCTGGCCGGTCTGTCTCTTCTGCTTTCACTGCTTTGGGGGATGTTTTCTTCTGCGACCATCCAATGAGAGGTTTAGAGATTCGCCAGGTATTAACGAGCGACTGTCCAACTTTCCAAGCCGATGTGCTGTCGTCAAACTGGGTATAATTGCTGGGATTCCTGCCTGGGCTAACACGCTGCTGCTCTGCGCTGTTCGGTGATGGTCCCGACAACAAGCGAAGGAAAAAAGCAACCGTTTGCGGTTGCGATTGATCAACAACTGGAATAAGCACCCCGCAATCACTGGAATTTCTGGAAGTTGAATGGTACTTCACAGATTGACAGTTGGTCTGGAGAATGATTGAACAAGCGAGAGACAAGAAGGAGAGAAAGAGAGCAGGAAAGAAAAAAAGAAACGAGGGGAGATAGGACCAACAATGGGGTCAACTAGAATGAAATCATTAGCCAAGTCAAAGGCGGGGAGGGGAAAAGATTAGAGAAGCTGAGAAAAGAGGGAAAACTAGGAACAAGAGGCAGACCAGAGGGCTGGCTTGACCAAGGAAGGAGGGACTTTTGGTGTAAAGGAGGGCCAACAGAAAAATAAATAACAATAATAAAAATAATAAAAATAATAAAAATATGAGTAAAAATAAAATAAGGGTAGAAATAAAAGTTGTAGGGGAAATCGGGTGATAATCAACGAATGGAACTGGTAAATTGGTGCTTAGGTTGCGTCTATCGCTCTCTCGCTCTCTCTTGCTCTCTCTTTTTCTTGGGTTTCTTGGGGGTAGAAAGAAACTAAGGAGAATAATGGATTATGGGACAGACAGTATTGACGGGATACTAGTACTCCGCAGTAAGACTATGAAGAAAAGAGATTGGAAGTGAGAGAAGTGGAAAAGCCGGATGGGGTCGATTAGTGCCTGGAACTAAAACTAGAGAGAACAATCGCCAGCCATTGTGCTAGTCAGTTATGTCATTGGTATGTGAGACACGCAAAATGGCCCAGCAAAACAAGCAAAATAAGCCAAAGAGGGGGAAAAAGAAAAAGGAAAAAATAAAGAACTGCAACGGCCAATCTCCTACCGGGTTATCTGAATCACTCCCGGTCAGAGCCAGATCCCATTCCCTTTCCGTTACCACGGCTAAAAGCTTGTTCGGCTTTGGTTTGAACTCGCTGTCTCCGTCTGTTTCACCTCGACATGCTATCCTCAGTGCCACGCTGCAGAATCGCAGAGAACCACAGACCCTTGAACCCTGGTGTTGAGCCCTTCTGCCCTGGTGGTCCCTGAATGGAAGCCGATAGCGACCGAGATCGAGAAGTGCCCCTGTAAATGGGTACAAGGTCGATAACCCCGATCAAAGGAGAATAATAGACCATCAGAAATAGCGATACTAATCACAAGTTAATTGCTGCCATCGGCGATTAAGGTGGGGGGGGGGGGGGGGGGGGGGGGAGAGGGGGGGGGGGGCACCGCCCAGCGGCAAGCCGGGGGGGGGGGGGTGGCGAGAAAAAGGGGG
>WOUI01000480.1:0-22665 GCA_012184565.1 Aspergillus floridensis | reverse complement strand
GTCCAGTGTGAAGATGGTCGCCGCCGCCCTCCCCCTCCTCCCCCCCCCCAAGTTTAGTTTTTTTTTTTTTTTTTTTTGGGGGGGGGGGGGGGGAACAAAAAAAGAACATACCTCCACTCCGAACGGCCCAGATTCCTTTTTTTACGATTTTCGCGAGCGTCACCGGATCCTGGTGTAGATCTTCCTTCGTGATTGTCCATTGTTGGAACTCTTTGACGTGATTGCGATATCTGCGACTCTCGAAGCGGACTTGCTGCTGGCTGTTGAGGGGTTTGGGGATGAACTGTTGACCCGCGGCGGGTAAGCGAGGAATGGATCGATAGGAGAGACTCGGAGACCTGGGGAGCCCGATTGTTGAATGGCGGAGGCTGAGGTGGAGGAATTGTTGTGGCATTGGAGATGGAGATGAAATTATCATGGCGGGCGGGCTTTTCTTGCGCTCCGGAGGGTGATTTCTCGGGCCCAGCCAGTCATGGTAGCCAGCCAGGCTATTCCTCTCCGAGACGAGACCAGCTTCAATTCTTGGTGCCTCAGGTGTCAAGGCCAACAACCTCCGCTCATTCTTCCTTCATCTCCAACGCTCTCTCCGTTTGTGTTCACTTTCCCCCTCCGCTTTCTTTGATTCCAACCCACCACCCACCACCCACCACCCACTGTCTTTTTCTTTTCTTCTCTTTCTTCCCTTTGGTGGTGTCTCTACTACTCCGGCGCTTATTCCTCTCCACTCTCTATCCTCCAATCCTCGAGTCTACATCTCCCCCCGCGGAAACAAGAGAAGCATGTCCATCTCGCTCCAACTCACCCTTCGAACCCGCGCCTAAGCCCGGATAGCCTCCCTCCCTCAGTCACCACTTTGCGCCAATCCCCACCACATCCCAACACCCGATCGACTACCTTCCATTTCTGCAAGAATCGAACCTCCCTCCGTCACGCCAAACGCTCACACGATGGATCTCGCCAACACGCTCATCCGAAGCGTGGTCCGCGCCTTCTACGAGACCCGCCACATCCTCGTGGTCGATGCGCTCTTCATCCACTCAGTGTATGCTGCACCAAGCTTAGCTTACTATCTTACAAAACACCTAACAAGGACTGACTGCGAAATTATGAGAGAAAAAGTCTCCACGCAGAAGACCTCGCCTTCCTGCTTGGCATGCAACAGAAAGACCTCCGCAAGTTATGCGCCAAGTTGCGCGAGGACCGGCTGATCTCAGTGTACGTCTTACCACTCTCCATAGCGCATACACATCTCCTACTTCTCCCACTCCACCTACCGAAAGAAAAAGCAAAACACTAACCCTAAATAAACCGATACAGGAGCACGCGCGCCGAAATCCGCGACGGCTCGACCCGCCCCGTCAACCGCGAATACTACTACATCCCGCTGCACCCGGTGGTGGACGCGATCAAGTACAAGGTGTCGAAACTCACGTCGACGATCAAGGCGCAGTACACGCCCAGCGAGGAGCGCAAGGAGTACGTGTGCCTGCGGTGCGGGGCGGAGTGGACGGAGCTGGACGTGCTGAGCCTGTACTCGGAGGAAGGGTTCGAGTGCCAGAACTGCGGGGCGATCCTGGAGCGGACGGAGGACGTGAAGGGGACGGAGGGGATCGACCGGACGGGCCACGAGAAGAACAGCAAGCTGATGAACCAGCTGGACCCGATGCTGAAGCTGCTGAAGCAGATCGACTCCGTGGAGGTGCCGCCCAACGACTTCGACACCGCCTGGGACCACAAGGTCGACGTCGTGCGCAACCAGCAGATCAACCCCACGCGGGCCTCGGTCGTCGTCCCCTCCAAAAACCACCCGGAGTCCGTCCGCGGCAACACCAAGACCGACGCCACCGCCCTCGAGATCTCCTTGACCTCCAGCGAGGAGAAGAGCGCCGCCGAGCAGGCCGCCGAGGCCGCCCGCAAGGCCGCCGTCGAGAAGCAGAACGCCCTCCCCGTCTGGCACACCCACTCCACCGTCTCCACCGCCGCCGGGAGTAACCTGCCACTTGTGAAGACCGAAACCGACGACGGCGACATCAAACCCATCATCAAGGACGAGGACGAGGACCGCAAGCCCGACGTCGACGGCCTGGACGATAAAGTCGCCGCCTACTACGCCGAGATGGAGCGCGAGAAGGCCTTACAGGCCCAGCAGGACGCCAGCAGCGACGATGAAGATGACGATGACGAGGACGACGAATTCGACGAGGAATTCGAAGACGTCGGCGGCGTCTCCGCCAGCGAAACTGCCAGCGCCGCCTCCCCCGCCGTTGCTGGTGGTGGTGGTGCTGGTAGCGTCGGCCCCACCAGTGCGCCCAAATCTACCACCACCACCACCACCACAACAACCGCCCAAACAACAGCAGGAATCAAACGCGAGCTCGACACAGATTCAAGCTTCGCCAGCGCCACCCAGACATCCGTCGCCTCGCCGGCCACAGACGGCGGCGGCGGCGGCGGTCCCGCCGCCAAGAAAGTCAAGGTCGAGCCCGACATCAAGAAGGAGGAATCCGACGAGGACGACGATGAGGAGTTTGAGGATGTATGAAGCGTTTCCTCGTCTCGTCTCTAAGCTTTGCTCACTGGTGTTTTTCTTTCCCCCTCGCTGAGTCTATAAATTCCTTCCCCTCCCTCTCTCCACTTTCCTGCAAAACTTGATGTTTTTTGCACAGGTGCTGGCGCCTAGCTAGATAGTTTAGAAAGAAACGAAAAAAATAATTCTTGAACCCACTACTGGAATCGGAGAGGCGACAAGAACTTCCTGAGTTAATGATGATGACGATGATGATGATTGGATTTTGTCTAGAAGACAGCTGCACCGAGAATAGTAACTAAACTTAGGGTTCTGCAATAGGTACATGGGGTTCAAGCATGCTATCTCTGATACTCATTCGTAATGCGACACTGCCTGCACGCCTTTGCCTCTGAGAATCCCCACTTCTTTTACACTAGGGTAGGTATGCTCATAAACCTACTGCACCTGCAGTACCTACTTGTCGAAGGTTCACGGTCATCAAACTGTCATTTGCGTTCGATGATCTGGTAGATAGCAAACAGACAACCCTTCAAGAATCATCACACCGAGTGAGGCACAACCATCTTACTCTCAAACAACAGGACACATAAAGAGAGAAGAGCAACAGCACTATTGGAACTGGCTAAAGCAGACACAGACCATAGGACAGACAGCAACAAACCCCCCCCACCTCCCCCCCTCCCCCCCTCACCCAACCGTTACCCAGCCATCGAAGCAGGATTAGCCAGAACAGTTAAACGAGAAAAATAACGCCCCGTGTCTAATAGAGCCAAGCTCAGCTGGAAGGGAACGCCGTAGATGCAACGAGCACAACAAGCACACAAAAGAAGGTTTACCGTAAATTCGTCTCTCATATGTGGTACATCAAATCCTTTTGCAGCGGGAGAGACATGGGACTCATGGAGAGGGTACCGGTCCCATCTCTGAATCGCTTGCCATGACGGAGTTGTCCTCCCATTCTTCTGCAGACAATGCATCAGATTCTGAGCGTTACTAGTGTTAGATGATGACATGGAGAGTTAATAAAAAATGACTACTTACCCGAAGCTACCTCCTCAGGCAGGCCCGCCAACACCTCCTCTAATGATGCAATGAATTCTAGAAAGTCAGTGTCAAGATCATGTGTATACCGCGGGCTTTGACACACCATGTGCGCGACGGACTTCTTCTTGGTCCTCGTCGCTGGGACCGAAGTATGTGGCAAGGCAGTGATCAATAACCGTCCGAATGCAGTCAAGACATTTGGTGTCAACACCCGTGCTGGATACATGCTGACACAGCTTGCGAAGTCTCTCAATGCTCGCAGCCACCAGCTCCTTAGCGACCTCTGCCTGACGCGTCTCCAAGTTCTCACCATTCCCATCTTGACCACTGAATAATGTCTGGCGTAAAACTTCCAAGGTCATGTTTCTCACAGCCCTTTCAGGGTAAATAAGCAATGTAGGGGCCCAGTCCGGAATCTTGTCTATGAGCTGCGTCATAAACCAATCCTCGTCAAGCCCGATACGCTCGTTTTTGCTGGTCATGACGCTCGTGAAAAAGGTGAGATGCTCCTTCCCCCCGCTGTTGTTAATGGTCTCAATCCCTTTCGACACGTACTCAATCAAACCAGCGATCCGGTCTTTGTCGGGGCTCTGACGGCAGAAAACCAATGTCGCCTCCAAGAAGGGAGTACAAGTTTCCGCAGGGGAGAGCCTCAGCCCTTCTTCCAACATTCTGCAGATGGGGTCGAGAAGGCCTGCGTCGGGCTCCGCATCAATAAATACACCAACTATTTTTCTGCAAGCTTGAGGACTGCTGTACTGCTGGAGAATCTTTTGCAGAACCAGTAGTTCCTGTTTCATCCCCAATGGTCGAACGAGACCGCTCTCTGTGATTGTGAGAGTGTACCTGCCATCCGACAATATCCGCCGTCGATCGTCTGAATTTGGCGGCACGGTGAGGTTAACATGTTCCAGCAGTGCCGCCAGAAGATCCATCATCTTCCGATGCGAGAACTTTCGGCCTTTCTCCAACAGCTTACAGTATGCCAGATAATGACGACGAAGTCGCTTCAGATCCTCGTGGTCAAGCCACACGAGCTCCAGGCATTTCTGCAGAAACCCACTGTTGAGGACTATTCCAGCCTCGTCCCCTCCAAAGCTGACGAGAAGAAGTAGGAGCTCGAAGTAGTCATCCCACGACCTGCCCACCGTATGAATCATGGTCCAGAGATCGTCCAGGGTGTTTACCAATGATTCAAAGGCGTCCAAATATCTATTCAACCATCTCTCCTCTTCTTTGCTCCCAGCGTCGGCTCTTCGGTGAGCTTCTTGGAGTTTGGAAAGTGCACAGATGATTACCCTTACCGTGCTGTTCCGGACAGCTACATGAGGGCTTTTCAGAATCAAATTGCGGACCGCCGACGGTTTTTCCACGAGCCATTGCATGACCCTGAAAGCGGCTCGCGGACTATCGTCAATGACTTTCAATATCTCACCTACAAATGTATCGAGATGGGAAAGGTCTCTAGTTCGGGACAACAGTTGTTCGAAGGTATCCAGAGCAACGGCGATCATTTGCCTGTCCAATTTCAACCTCTGCTCACGCCCAGGGTCCTCGGAGTCACGGAGCAAGGAGAGCATAAACCGAATAAAGAACGAGTGGCAAGGATCCAACAAACAGTATGTCCGTATAAATAGTTCGTTCTCCATGGTGATGTGGTTTGCAAGAGGGGTTGGCAATTGAACCCGTACTGAATGATGAGGCCTTGTAGGCTTATATGCCAATCTTGCTGATTCCATACTCGAAACGCGTTGATAGAAAAGCATATAAGCGTTCCAAGCCTTGTTGAACCGCATCTGACCCATCGAAGAAGATCCAAGAGAGTCATTGATACCGCCAAAGCATTGATCTGGAATTTTGCCGTGATCGAACCGCGTGACGTCCGAGTCATTAAATTCGACCCAGGACCCCCTATTGTTCGCCGTGGGCCTCTCACGGATGAAGGAGTAATAATGCCCAGACTCGGCAGTGCCGCTGTGTACCAGAACCCCAACCAGTTCGAACATATCCTCTCTGATCTCTGCGCTCTGATCGGCAAGATATTCGACATTATAAGGGCTCATGTCGATGCGCTCAGGGAATTTGAACTCGTCATTGATTTTGCTTCGCATCATTGTCAACATGTCAAAGTCAAAGCGCTTCAAATGGAAGATGAGGTTGTCAGGTACGTCTTTCAGACAAGCCCGTTTGACTGCGTCGACATGACGACCGCAGGATGTGCAAGAGTATTTGTTATCTCCCTGCATAATTTCCCCTTCGACGTAGGCCTGCAAGCTCTCTTCAAGGCTTGCTTTGCCCTTGATCTCGCACTGGATGGCGGAGAATGGCTCGAGACGCTCGGAAATATGGGGACATTCCTTGGACTTTATCTGCTGCACGAGCTGACCGCCGTAAAATGAGCGAAATTTTTTTTTCTGTTCCGGGCCCGGGATTTGAGCCTCCCATCGGTCAAATAACAGGTTGTAGAACTCATCGACGTCCATCTGAACGGTAACATCAATCGCTTCGTTGTCGTAAGTGCGGATGGTATCAACGAATCCCTGCGAGTCGACACTTTTTTGCCACGTCTCTTGCATGTATGCGAACAATTTCTTCGTTTCATCAAGCAAGGTCTGTGAGGTCTCTGGATCTTCGAGCTCGAGCTGCATCATGAATTCACGGAAACCAACATTCATGAAAAGCTGAGTAAGGAGAGAGTTCAAGTAGCAAGTATTGGACAAGTTCTTGAGTCCTGCATAGCCCTCCGGCGAGCGAATCAGCTTGAAGCGATCAAAGCACCACGAAGGGGAGTATGTGTAATCCAGCGGGATGATATCCAGGAGACGATCCACCAGTTTAGCATAATTGCTATCGATCTCGCTGAGCTGACAAAGGATAGAATATAGCTCCTGGCGGGTTTGTGTGTGCATGACTGGGATCTGGGGAACAATTGGGTCATCTGACGGCAACGATAGGTCAGGGAAGAGGTACTTGTCGAAAAGTTGCTCAGCAAGATCGAAGGTGTCTATTGCGGTCTCCGTATTGCTCGCCAGATCGAGGCATGTTTTTAGCAGGCGACAGAAACCCAGAATCAGGTCGTCCACAAGCTCGCGACCAACAAACTCTTCGGTCTTATGACGCAGCATAATCTGACTCCACTCCTTGAGATACTGGCTGAATACCAAATCTTGCGGCGATTGTTCAGCGACGGAACGGAAAACCAGAAAGGCAACCTCAAAGAACTCGTGGGAGTGAGGCGCATGATCCAGGGTCCTAGGAAAGGCCTTGGTGAAAGCATCCCAGACAGTAGCTAAGATGTCCACACGGATAGGATTCCCAAAGTCCGAAGCGACGTTCGACTCTTCGTTTTCTGTGCTAGCAGGCTTGGCCTGCTTCTTCAGCAGCGATGAAGGACTGCAGACAACAGCTATATTCTCTGCAATGCCTTTCCGAATGGGCTGACGAGTTTCGTCCAACAAAAGCGAAATCAAAAGCGTGTCAAACTCTGTGCACTGTTTGACTGCGCCCCAGAAATTGAGATCACGCACAGAACCTTCGGTGATGATGGCGAAGGAGTGGCATATCAATTTGAAGACACTAGGCTCCGGAATACGAGAGCATGGCAATCTTCGCGCGACGTCTATGCATTCAAGGAGTTTCCGGGATAACGCTGATGGATCTGAGATCAATGGTGTATCCGATGGTGTATCAGAAGCAGGAGCCGGTTGCACTAAGAGAGCGTAGAGTAGGCATTCGACGAGATGCGTGGCGAACATCAGCTTTGTAGCCTTTTCTTCCAAAGTTACTGACATAGCAGGACGTGTTAAGGCGGAAACAAGAACTTTGATGCTATGAGACACATAGCCTTGATTCGGAGAGGACTGTGAAGCATGTTTAGTGGCGTCCAGATAATAACAGGGAACGATTATTCGCCTCACCTCCAAAGCCTCCTCGCGCAGACATACAGAAAGCGCATGGACCGAGTATAAAAAGTAGTAGGGCTTGTCCATAGGAAACATGTCGTCTTCAGTCTTCTCAGTAGACTTTACCAGCTGTAAAACTCTCTCCTGTGGCGGAAACACGGTGAGGAAATCATAAATCTGTGACGAAAATTCAGTTAGAGCCGATGCTAGCTATATCCTGGACAAAAGACCTACTTCTCGCGCTAGATGCTCCTCTATACCCAGAAGATCATAGAGGTCATCGAAATGCTTGAGCACTTCAGAATCTACCGAAGTCAAAGACTGGCGTCGTCCTGTAAGTGCTACTTCTCGACTTTCTGGGTCCCGACGAACAATCAGGAGGCCAGTTCCGAGCTTCAGATCCCGCAAGGTGATGTCGGGTTTCTCAAAGAGATCAATCCGCTGGCCGCCAAATATAGTATTCAACTTGGTGAAGCCTGTCACACGTACTAGAGCTTCAACAAGCTCCGCAGCGGTTGATAGATCCCCAATCTGCAATGAATTTACCTTGGTTTGGGTACCACCATTGAAAGCTTGATAGCGAATATTGATTAATTCACCATTGATGACCTTAGTTGGCAGATCGAGGGACGCTGAGTTCTGAGGGGGGCTATATTGAGGGCGGCTTCTCAAACCTTGGAGAAATTGGCGCAGGAAAAGCAAGGAACGGCTGAATCTTAGCTCTTCCGGGTGGACACTAGACTCAGATGCGGTGCCCGGCGACTCCTCCATGGGCCGGTCACTGTGTGCATGTGCGGGGCGCAGATTAGAAGCAGCTGTTTTGAGCTGTTCGACGCAGCGATCGACCAGCGCAATATGAGTGGCTTCAACTGCGGAGCGAGGGGAGCGATTGATCACACTATGATCAAGGTATACTTCGATGGCATAGCTGGTCGCGTCTGTTTCGATGGTACCAGGCGGCGCAGTCAGAATCATGTTCCAGATTCGCTCCATACCCGGAATGGTCACGACTTCATTCTCGCCAGCAATTGGAGGGGGACGGAAGCGAATCTCATAGTTGACGGCATGTTTTGCGAAGCAGAGGATCTCTTGCGAGTAGTCCTCAGCCGGCGAAAGCTTTGGCAGATACTCGGAGAGGCATCGCTCGATGAAAGGGTTCGCTTGTGCGACACATCGTGTTAGAGTACATAACCTGTCCCAGAGAACTCGTCTACCTTGCTGCACGAGCGACTTGGACATCAAGACCTCACGCCACAGGATATCGCTTAGATCTGCTGTTATAAACTCAGGGACGCTATCGATGATGCGAGACAGCAGGTGTATGCGCGAAAGAAACCCATTCCAAGAGAAAGTATCCTCGATATCGATTTGCTGGTCGGCCACTGCTTTCGTAAGCTCGGCTATCACCAAGCGCGTCAAATCAAAATCCTCGGCAAGCTTGCGGATGCTCGGAGCGTCATTATTTGCGAGAAGAGCATTCAGGGCCTGAATACTGCCAGCCGTGAATTCGTTCATCTCGGCTAAATCTTGGACGCAAAGCTCGTAGGTCTCCATTTTGTCAGACTCACTCAAACCAATATCCATAAAAGCACTCAGTTGGTGGGCCGCAAATTTCTGGAGCTGGGCCTTGTGGTCCACGGAAAACTCGTCAGTGGCAGCACTCTCCCGAATGAGGCGCACACAAAGGCGTAGCGGAATAGCATCCACATGTCCTAAGAGCTCGTGGCGATACCGTTCACTGTGTTTCTCGCGCATATGGAATAGCAACTGTTCACAGAATTCGATCATTCGCGCATCGAAGCGAGCCAACGGGAGTTCCAACAGCTTGGAGCAAAGGTAAAGCAACGTAGGCGACGTGGATACGTGCATATGAAAAGTTCTCGACAACATTCCCAATATCTCAGACACCGCTCGTGAATCCGGGCTCTCCGTTACCGTCCTCCATATCGTGTCGGTATCAGCGTCGGTATACGTGGACGTGACCACCAAAAATCCGATGACATTCCCACTTCTGCTGATCAGCTGCGGATGCGAATCGATGCCAACAATATATTCCACCATACGGTTCCGCCTCAGGAAGTCTACCAGGTATTGAACAACTGGGTGGTCGACTCCATCGGGGCTTTGCTGAATATGCTGCCGAAAGACAGTGACAAGGTCGAGCTGCATCGTTTCCATGCCGTACACTCTGAGTTCCATCCGCCCGTCCATGATATGCTTCTTCAGTACAGCAAATTTCCAACCATAATAGACAACGAAAGCCCGAGCTTCAAGTGGGATATCAGGTGAGATGTCAGCAGGAATCTGTATGGAGAGATCATCCACAATCTGGTCCGACCATTCTCGACTCCAAAGGCAGAAGTTAAGATACGTGTGCGAGACAGCGCGAAGCATTGGGTCACTGGTTTCGCTGGACAACCAAGAAGACTTCTTGGTGATGTGAAATTGATACTTGTCGTCAAAAGCTCGAACCAAAGGGTAGAGCGCCTTAAGGGTACGGCTGTAGACGGGGGAATTGATCAGTACTTCGTCAACCCCGTACTTGCGTCGCTCGACGCCCGACTCTACTAGGTTATTCACGATGTCGAGGACTAAGATCAAGGCCTGTGACAAGTATGGCCACTGAGTTACCAAGCTCGTGAGGCAAGCCGCGAACTCGGACAGTCGCTTAACGATGTCATATGGAGGCGAGGCGAGTTTATCGTTGATACGTGTGATCATATTAGGGACTTCAATGCCAAAGGACTTCTCCATAGCACGGAAGAAAGGGATGAGATTGATCTGCAGTATCCATCCTAGCGACGGCAAATAACCTTTGGACAACAGTTCCGATGGCTGCAAATTCGGGTCCTTGACCGCCTGGTTCAGAAGCAGGGTATCGAGACGAGCAATGTGGAGGGCCAGCTGGGCATAGTTGAGGATGAATTCTTCCAAGCAAGCCCACAGAGCCTCGCCTTGCTCCGGTACAAGCACCTGACTGCACAGGTATTAGTGTTTATCCAAGGTTGTGTTCGGGCCGTCTTGAGGAGTCACGCAAACAAGAGGGTCTACTCACATCCGGCGTAGCAAGCCATTCATCATGCTTGGTACCTCTTCCCAAGCATCGCGGTCCTCTACTAAGACTGCATATGTTAAAGAATTGAGGTTGTTCACCACATCGTCTAGCCACGTCTTCACGGCGTTGAAGATTGTGGTGTCGAGGTCCGAGCCTGCAGGCGATTTCAGTTTGAGTTTCTCTCCCACTCAAGCCCAGGCGAGAGCCGTACCTTTCTCAAGGGCCACGCTAATCTCTTCCATGCTCTCGCGCGACTCTGTTCCCGGACGAAGCTTCGGAAATGTGTCTATCAAAGACAGATGGTCGTGAAGCTGTACAAGCTCCGGGGTTGCCGGTTCTCGCAGTGCCTCCCCCAGCGGCTTCCAACTCGACGTATTGGGATCCTGGTCCATATCTTCTAGATCTGCCACCTCGATTTCCGGACTCTGCGCAGGCGATGACGACAGGGATATTGCCGCGGGAGCCTCGACACCGGCCCCATCGGTGGGAGGCGTTGGTTGGCTGGGACCGGCCTGTTTTGTCGGCGAATCGCTAGGAGCAAAAGCCATGGTTTCGGAAATTGGAGACTTCACGTTGATGGTCACTCGACTGGCCGGACGAGACGACGGGGAAGCTTCCTCGCCCAAAGTGGCAGGAGCATCGGTGATGTGGTTGGGAACTTGAGAAGCGGAAGTGTCGTTGGAAACGGACCAGGAATCACATGCTCCACTTCCACTGTCGAGACGGGGACGTTTTCGCGTAGAGTGAGGGTCGTTATCTTCCATGGAATCACCAAAGGGACGCGTCGTATCGGCTGAGGTAGTGTCGGGCGGGGTGCTAGAGGTCTCTAGCGGGGCAGCTGCCATAGCATTTTTCTTAGCTTGGTGGAAGGAGGGAAAAGGTTAAGTAAGGTGGGGGTGGAAGGAAGTGTAGTGAAATGGATCGACTAGAGGTGAAGAATGAGGTTGGGAGGAAAGATGAAGAAGCTGATAAGAAATAGATTCTGGTATAGCTGAAGAGACTCCTTGGAATATGAGCAACAAAGGAGTGATGGGGAAGTAAGGTAAGGTTGAGCTTAGTTGGTGTAGATTAGAGAAGCGGAATAAAACGAGGAACCAACTTTGTTCTTTGGATAGAGGGGAGGATGGAAAGCAGGCAGCTATCAGTTAAGTAGCTGAAGTTGACCCATTCAAGCCACAAAGAAATGGATGACTGCTTTTTCTTCCCGAAGAACCGGAAGTAAGATGGGAGGGGGAAGCGCGAGATAGGAGGAGGGGGGGGGGGGGAAGGTGTATGAAGGTAGTTAGGTAGGTAGGTTGAATAACAAGACAGGTAAGGTGAGGGAAACGCGACAAGTTGAATGGTGAATGCAGAGTGGAGGAAGTGAAAGGCGGAAGAAGTGAGCAGCAGTAGACTAGCAGCAGCAGCAGCAGCTCTGACGTTGCGGTGGAGCCGCGATTCGGCGGGTTAAGAGGAGGAGGAAGAGGAGGGGTGGGGAGGGAGAAAGAGTTCTGGCCAACGGCAGTCCCGCCAGTTGACATTATCTATCTGGTTGTTTTATGCGACCATCACTATTGATTAATTCGGGGGAGAAACATTTGGCCTGGCTATGAATTCATTACTCCATACTAGCTCATTTTAGCATGACATCAAATGTTGTTATGAGTGTTCATAACCTATGTTCCTAGGATTTCCTATGTAGTAACCCCAGTGGAAGGCCCCTGATCCCGAAGACTTCATACCATTGAATCATTTTCTCGTCATGAACCAACCCCTCCCCAAACTTCCCTTTCAAAGTGATTATGCAATAATCATTGTCATTCTGTCTCCATTAATCAAACCTTTCCTACGATGGAGACCTCTCCAGGAGCTTTAGGAATGGGAATCCCTGTCCCTGATCAACCTGAAGCCAAGCGTAATAGACTGAAAGTGTCATGCAGAGAGGGTCCAAAGGAAAAGCATTAGATTCTAGGCTAGGGGCGATGCAGTTCTAGGGCCAACACACTTGACACACAGCTCACAGGTCAGGCACAGCTAAAAAGCCCCCGTGAAGCTTAAATTGAACCCATACTCCACTTGACTCTTCGATCCTTAGCGCGGGGTAGCTTTAGCCCCTCCCCTTCCCTTCCCTTCCCTAGACTATTTTAATACTTACGTAGTCTATCGCCTCGCTTGCTGCATGGTCCCCGGAGAAGGACCGTTTAACCGGTCCCCACCAGATCGTCGATCGTCGCAAAACATATCATATCCCCCACTTAATCCCTAGGAATGCTGGTGCCGTCGAGTCTATTCCTCAGTATGCAGTCTGCATTGTCTAATCATTTACTGACAGTGGCAAATTCTGTAGTACTCATAACACCCGTCCCAGCTGAATGCTCAACATTGACCGTAAGATCCCAAATCACACTAATGACAATGTACAGTACTGTACAGTCTGGAAACAATCACAATGTGAGGGAGATTCACTCGCTCATGGCAGTCTCAATCTTGCGAATCACTCTCGCCGGATTGCCCACAGCTAAGTGGAAAGCAGGCACATCCTACGATCAGCTTGCGTCAGCATTGTTCGGCCTCTTCAATCTCATGAATCCCCCCAAAACTCACATTGTTGACCACACTGCCGGCTCCAATAACTGCCCCCTTCCCGATAGTCACTCCAGGCAAGACCGTCACGTTGCCTGCTAGCCAGCAGTCCTCTCCAATGTGGATTTCTTTTCCGATCTGAGGACCCTTGAAGCCATTCCGCTCAACTGGGTCTAACGGATGCGTGCCGCCGTACAAACTGACCCGAGGGCCAATCAACGTGCGCGCCCCGATTGTTATTGAACTGGTGTCGATGATGACTGCATCGAAGTTGATAAAGGCACCTTCCCCCACTTTCAAGTTGTGTCCATAGTCGATTCGAAAGGGAGGTTCAATCCAAGGGTAATGTTCTAGCTGGATATCATCTTCCAGAGGGTCCTCTTGAGGTGGAGGCAGAGGGGTCTGGTCGTTCAGAATGCTGGTGATATCAGCAAAGCTTGGATGACAAGCGATCGGATAGTGATGAAGCTAGAGATAAGATGTGTCTGGTAGCCCGTTGGTACTTACTCTTTCCAGAGCTCCAACATTTGCCTTCGAGAGACTTCGCCCGCGTTATTGAAACGGCGACATGCACGTTGACATCGGGCCCGCGCAGCTACGAGTTCAGCGACGGACATAGAGTCAGACTGTTTTTGCTGCATCGACTCATGGCTATTGGAAAGACAACATGATTGCTTGCTGTCGCTTGTTGTTAGAGACGACGCTTGCTCGTATCCTCTTGTTGCCTGCGTTGGCTTGGGTGGACTTGGGGCCGGCAAGAAGGGTAGAGTGAGCATAGGCCCAACTGGGGGCGATAGAGGCGCTTGGGTCATTGAGATAGACATGGGTCTTTGTGTAATCGTGGATGGAGGCGAGATGCTCTGGAAATATTCTATGATTATGCCTTTTATGTTTGAGAGGTTGCCACAGATATATCGATTTTCGCGAGAAAGGCGTCATAGGCTGACGCTAGCTGGATTCCATATCGTAGAGAGAAGGCCACTTCTATGGCAGGCCATGCGTTGAATTATGCTCTGACAATGATGAAATAACACGCAGAGTGGCAGTTTCATAGGGTATGCTAAGTGTCATGATATCATTTTTAGTATTGCTAAATTCGTAGAGCTGGGGAGAATAATACCCCTTTCGGTGTATGGCAGTCCGCTTTGAGTCCAGTACATAGACATTTCGATGGCATAATGGAGATCGGCATCTGTACCTGATTCTTCTGGGACCGATTGTCTGTCAACCATTCCTAGCTCAGCGGTCCAGAGCTAAGTACAAGAGCCTTTCGATCGCAGCCCTGCGTGCAGGCCATGTGCATTATTGATGAGTATTATGCTTGGAGTGTTGATTTTTTCCAAGACAGACATAGAACGGATGCGAGAATATTTCCGCATTGGATGGAATCCACAGATTCCCCATTGATGGTAGAACAGCCAGAGAGATATGCACATATCCTCATTGAGTAGCTTGAGAAGAAGCCCGCGCCAGACCGTGAGTGGCTACTCCGGCTCGCTTTATTGACTCTCAAGCTGCATTCCATTGACACACCAGCACCAGTAAGTGTTCATGAGCGTTGAAGATAGCCTCACGCTCGTGACGGAACCGCAAACAAAGGAAAGTTCTTGAAAGAGTTCGTGATTGAGTGCGAACTATAAAACCGCCCTACAGCAACGGACCAGAGTTCCCGACCAATCATCACCCGTGCAGGGCCACCTTATGTAAGACCGGCGGGCAACACCATGGAATCAGGGCGGCGCGGAGGTAAAAGTCCCAATGAGAGGGGAACGAAGCATCAACAACAACAATCTTTGTTGTCCTCCACGCCCGCTGCGCTGCGATTGTTCTCGCTCACTCTCAGTTATCCGCTCGTTCAAATCAACAGTCTTTGTCGCATCATGCTCAGACACTAGCAAAACCATAACAAAACCCTCGCCTTACCCCCCTAAAGCAATGTATCATCGACATCACCACAACCACCACCACTAAACACCATACCCAACTTCCAACAACAATAACAACCACCACCATCTAAAGCACGTTGAATGTCAAAATGAGCAGCACACCACCAGCGACCACGACCTCGATCTCCCTCACAACGCCTCAATACCGCGCCTATCAACCCTCGCACCCGTCGACCCCATCCGCATCCGCATCCGCAAATGCATTCGCACCCCCATCCGCATCCCCCTCACCTTCACCACCAACACCCCCCCTCGACCCCTCCAACCTCCCCACCGGCACGAAATCCCTCTCCGGAATCTCCCTGCGCGCCTTCCTCCTCGGCACCACCCTGGGCTTTACCACAAGCCTAACCCTCTACCTCCTCCTCCTGACCACCACCCGACTTTGGCGCCTGCCATTCTTCCTCGCCAGCCTCAGCCTCTTCCACTTCCTGGAGTACTACACCACCGCAACCTACAACCCGCGCTTCGCCGACACCACTGCCTTCCTTTTGACCTCCAACGGCTGGGCCTACAACGTCGCGCACGGGTCCGCGCTCCTCGAATGCCTACTCACCAACACCCTAGCCCTGGCAACTTACCACCAGGGCCAGCACCAGCATCAGGTCCTGGCCCTACTGTCCCGACTGGGAATCTACACCTCCGAAAGCACGGAAATTTTCCATGAATACCGCCTCCGATTCCCCCTCGCCGTCGTCCTCGGCCTCACCCTCATGGTCCTCGGCCAGACCATCCGCTCCGTCGCCATGGCCCAGGCCGGCAGCAGCTTCAACCACACGGTCCAGGTGGCCCGCCGCGACGACCACCGCCTGATCACCCACGGCGTCTACCGTGTGCTGCGCCACCCGTCCTACTTCGGGTTCTTCTGGTGGGGCATCGGCACCCAGCTCGTACTGGGGAACGTCGCCTGTCTCGTCGGGTATGCCCTGGTCCTGTGGCGGTTCTTCCGGCTGCGCGTGAGGAGTACGTTCCCCCCCTCCCCCCCCTTCTCTACCTAACCCTTTCCTGTTGGGATTGGATCTTCTTTTGCTGGGTGTTGGGCCAGGCTAATTTGAGATTTTTCTGTGTCTAGGAGAGGAGAATTATCTCTGTGCTTTCTTCGGGGATCAGTATCGGGAGTATAGGAAGAGGAGTTGGGTGGGGATTCCGTTTGTTTGAATTCTGGGCGGTAAAACCTTTCCTGACAATCGGAGAAGGGTATTGGCTGTATATTGTGGGGATCTGTGGCATGATAGATATGGGAGTCGGGGTGTGATGTCTGTCATTTGGTCGTTGGTTTCCCATTTCCTCACTTCGAGATTCAAAACGTACTGTACATTCTAATCTACCAGAGATCTATAATATCAATGAGACATCAGCTATAGTCCCCCAATAAATGTATTCACAGCTGTGTACAGCAGTCGCGTGAGTGGTATCAGATAATCCAAAGTAAAGCAAAAGCAATTCCAAACGCCCTCGCGCTCACGCTCATTGCACAACAAACGTCAGCATGCATGCATCCATCTCCTTATATACAATCCATTTTAAAAACGCCGCAGCTCAGAGTTTACTCTCCCTCGCAACACTTCCAAGGGCACCACTCATCATGAACGCCCCTTCAGCCTCCGCCCCGGCGCTAGCCTCTCCCTCCACAGTCGCAGCAGCCACCGAGTCACTCATGGCGGCGGCCCCATACAGCACCATCTCGCGCCCGCCCCGCGTACTCCACCACGTCACGCAGAAATGGGCGCGCTCCACGTCCATCTCGCCGTTGCTCAGGGCCTCCCAGAACCGCTCCACGCAGAGCTTGTGCATGTCCGGCGCGCGGATCGCAGTCAGCAGCTGCGCCGTGAGGGGAAGCCAGTCCTCTAGCTCGTCCACGTGCAGGAAACAGAGACTGTCGATCAGAGCCAGCGTGAGGGCCGCCTGCTCGGTCACGGGTGGCGGGGCGTTGAGCGCGAGACCCCTTTCGTCGGCGTCGCCTGGCCCCGGCTGCGGGAGAAGTTTGTCGGAGGTGGCGTGCCGGGCTCGGTCGTAGAGAACCTCCAAGAGGACAGACGGGAAAAGGGGCTGGGTGTTGGCGATCGGAGAAGGGGGTGCCGTGACTTGGATGACGGTCTTGAACGCGAGGCGGAATTGACGGGCAGACAGGTTGTCGGGGAATACCTATGGGGAGTCGGTTAATTGATTATCGTACCGGAAGCAGAGACGGGATGACTTACGGCAAAGAGATTGTCGATGTAGAAGGGTAGGTGTTTGGCTGCAATAGTTGCGTTGTGGGGGATGGCGAAAACAGCCAACACCACACTGTGGGCAGCTTCGAAAATCTCCAGAAGATGGTTGTTGCCGCCTGCCGGAAGATACGGCGTGGCAGCAGCGATGAGCAACTCCTCGCTGAACGTGGAAGACAAGACGGGAGTAAACAGCTCGGAAGTATTGAGGAAGAAAAGATCCAAGCATCGTTCAGCCGGGTGGGCAGGGATTTGACCCAACTCACTGGGTTTGATGCTTCGAAGGAAGTTCTCGGTCAAGTCAGGGTATTGCGCAAGGATATCCACCGCAGTCAAGGTCACAAACACTTGCTGCGATGAAGCATTCTGACCAATGCGAGACGAGATGAAATAGAGGTTGCGGAGTATGTGTAGAGCTTGCATGGACAGGAACGGCGCACCTAGTAGTGGTTAGTATTGCGATTTAGCACGAGATTCCAACCGAGTCACTCACTTTGATGAGCAGCCAGTATATGGTCATTGAGAACTCTTCCAAGAACAGCCCGAAGAACAATCACGATCGAATACAAGCAGTTGCGAAGCAGTTTCCAGAGCCCCGGAATTGTGCTCCTTAGCGACTCCGGATCCAGGAATTCCGCCTCTTCAGCCCGATCGACTTCTGACAGTTTGTTCTGACGCCACTGAACCATCAACGTCCGCACAAAGTCCGTGATCTGATCCATGGATCGTGCGACTAACCCTGGATCTTGAACATTCTCAACCGCGTGGGCAATGAGTCGGGACAGAGGGCCCAAGGCAGACACGAGCGGACTCGATGAAATCGCCGTCACGCGAAGAAAGGTATCGGATTGTGCTGACCACTGAAACCGTTTCCCAGGCGCCTCAACAACATCCTTGTCAACGGTCCCAAGAAAGTACCCTCCTTCAAGGCCCTCCGGTGATGCGAACGTCGCATTGACCATGACTGGCAATAGGCGATCGTAGTCCAGCCTGTTCTTCTCATAGTCGGATATGAGCTCGAAGGTATAGTTCAATACCATGGTGATGCACCGACCATCAACCTCATTCTGGGGATCCAACTCCTCGAGAGTGAATTGAGCGGCAGTCACGAGAGCCGACTCAAGCTTCCTCCGGACCTGCGATGGTAAACCCTGTCTGTTTTGGCCTTCGAAGCCCAGTAGGATCCCGCCAATCAGAATAACATGTCGCCATCGCGGCGATTTGTCGTCTGCTCCGTTGACAACCGCCTTGACCCAATCTCCGCGCTCAATCTTCCGAGGCTTCATGTACGAGACTCTAGGATCCTCCGATTCTTCATTCTGCAGAAGTGCGATGGCGGCAGTATTGAAGACGCCGAGGATCTTTCGACATACAAGAAGATCGACAGGACCATGCCACAAGGCTGGGGCGGCTAGCAGATTTGATGCAAGCAGGGTGATATTCAATGGGTTTCCGAGCACATATAAAAGGCTTGTTGCCGTCGGAAGCAAGCTGGCAGATAAGGCAGTCAGTGGATGTTATGAGGCCATCTCCGGGTGCAGTCTGACGTACGCGAGGACATCATGCAAATCAGACGAGGTCTGAAGCGACCGCAGAAGAGCACCCAAGGAGCGCTCTGTTGCCATCTTGGGGGCTGGGAAGTATAGTTGTGTCCGACAAAAGGGACATGAGCTGCTGAAGAAGACGTCCTTAGGATGAGAGGGAGAGATAAGACGCAAGAGGGCCGCGGCGATGTTACCGCGGAGAACCCCAGATCACCTACCGAGGTCCAAAGTGGGTATTTCCCACCGTCTATCGCAAACAGTGCAAACAAGCTTGCTGCCACTGCCAGCCACCATCGACCGTTGCGGATCTTATCAGTTGCTCCCGCCTTCTCCTTTAATCCCATTCCAAGTGGATGCATTCTAACGTCTAGCTGGTATTATGGTTTCGTCATCTGATCAACAAGCTGTATAGTTTCTCTCATTGTGATCAGATGGCCAATAATCGTGTGCCGATCAACTACCAAACGCCGGCATTCCCCTCCCTCTATGAGCTACTACCGGCGAGCGAGTCCCGAGCTAATTACCTCTACCATACACGGGACATCTGGCGATTCACCTTCTATTGGACCTTTATCTTCTATGGAGGTAGTCATCTCTTAGTTGCAGCATGGGCAGTGGCAATGCAATGTCGAAGTTGGAAAGCTTGTCTAGCTGTGCCCGCATTCTACCTGGCCATTGGGGGCATAGAGGCGCTCCTAGCTGGGAGTATTGTTGGACTAGTGTGAGTGTGTAAAGTCTATGCTCTCGCTGCTGAATATATTTACTAAGAATGGAACAGTCTCGGTGCTGTCTACGAGGCAGGTAATTTCAGAATGTCCACATGGATCCCCCTTCTATGGGGTGGTATTAATGTCTTGGTCCTCATTCTATCGAGCTTCCCAATGCCAGGTGGTCTATGAAGAGAACAGATCGAGGGTCAAGATGCCTTCAAGATGCTCATTCAAATACAGACATGCCCAGTTCCCTGCAGGCCATGGGTTCAAGGCATGCTATTTATGCCTAGTGATATATCGGAGTCTCACCGGACTCTAGAAGACTACAGAAAAAAGCATTTGCGCAACATGTGTGTGTATCACATGGCGAATTACCAACATACTACGGCGCCAGACCTCCAGGACAACATAGTTCTATCAGTTCATGAGAGCTATCTTCCATATCCAATGTCGGGTGCACCGCCACCACCCAAGCCGGGTAGACCTCCAGGCATGCCGCCATGGTTCGGTGGAGAGAAATTTGGCAAAGGGATACCTTGGGACATAAGCTGCTTCTGAAGCTCCGCAAGATCGGCGTTTGATGTTGGGGGTCCCGACATAGCGGGGTACATCGGGTAGCCGGGAAACCCGGTCGTTGGGGGGAAGTTGTTCGGCGGAGGCGGTGGCTGGGTAGATAGATATTGCGCCAGACGGCTAGGATCCATTGGAGGCATTGATGCAGGATAGCCAGGCTGCGGTAGAGGCTGAGGAGCGCCAATTCCTGGCAACAATGAGCCGAAACCATCCGGCTGAGACACACCGCCGGGCTGCGCCTGGATCCCTGGAAGACCTTGGGGTCCAGAAGTTTTCTTCTGATCAACCAGACCCTCAGCCTCATCCTGCAGCTCTTGCTCCTCCTCCTCACGCATCTGTCGTCTCCCAAACCCGCGACTCCATGTCCCTTGCGCCTCTGCCGCCTCTTCGCCAATATGGAATCTGTCTTTCATGTAAGTAGTTTCTCCTGGCCTAGCGCGAGACCAGAACCGGGTGAAATTATCCTTCGAACCCGAGGCAAGAATGTGACCAAGAGGGTGCCAATCGAGTGACCAGATAGTAGCCCCATGTGCGTACTGTACCCGATGAGCGGGGTATATAACTTGTGCAGGTGTGTTTGCGGGGTCCGGACTGTCGTACGGAGCAATCGTAGGAATTTGGCCAGCTGGCAGATTAGGCTCGTCGAGTAGGTAATGATACAATGAACCGTCCTCGCTGCCCGTGGAGATGAGGGAACTGTGAACGGGATGCCATGTGAGAGAGGAAATTGGCTTTTCATGACCTCGCAAGATGCAAATATCGCGCATCATGCGCAAGTCAAAAACTCTTGCCGTCTGGTCACGCGAGGAAGTGGCAAGCAGATTGCTATTGACGCGCGAGAAGCGTGTCGTTGTGACCGTATTCTTGTGGCTATGAAGGGTTGTCAAGCATCTTGTCGTTCGAGGATCCCAGAACTTGACCTGGTGATCTTTGGAGCCGGAAACGAGCAGCCCCTTCGTGGGATGCCAGTCGCATGATTTAACATCCCAGTTGTGTCCTGTCAAGACAGTGTCGCAAGTCCTTTGGGTGAAGTCGAAGATCTTGAGGGTGGTGTCGTCGGAAGCCGAAAGGAACTTGGTGTCGCTTGGAGACCACGCCAGATCTCGTACGGCGTCGTGGTGTGCATCATCAATCGTCTCGACGTTGTTGAAATTGGGCCGCCAATACTTCACATCGCCCTTCTGCCCACCCGAGATCAACCAGTCATGGCTGTGAGACCACGCCAGCGAAGTGACACCCGCTTGTAATTGGTCATAATGCGCCTGTACGTCCCATCAGCAAATATCGAACTTGCAGACTGCGTTTGATCAGAGATCGGCGATACGCACGTCCATGACCGTTTCGAAGTTAAATGCAGTTCCGTTCCACAGCATGAATTCTCCGGTGTGCCCGCCCGTCAACAGACGCCTTCCCTCGGGCGTCCATCTTACAACTGTGATCGGCTTCTTGGACTTTCCGATAGATTGGTGCAAGTGTCGGACGGGAATTGTGTCAGCGGGGTTGTGGATTCGTGCCAACGGTGGGAGCATCTAGGGACAAAGGAATCGCGAGCATATTAGTTGATTAAACTCAAACCTGCTGGAAAACCGCGACTCACATCGATCACATAGCTCGCACTGGGTCTTTCAACCTCCATGCGATGGCCTCCCTTGTACCGAGGCTGTCGTGTGCGCATCCATTGTACCATTGAAGAGCCATAGTCGGTTACCAATCCTAAAATTGGGCGGCGGTTAAGAAGGCCTTCGCGACGGGCAACGGATGAGAAAAACAAAACGTACTTGGTCGTCGCGGTCCCACAATGTTGCCTTCGTAGGATTTGGGAGGTCTTCCAAAGGGCTGGGAGTCTCCAGCAGAATCATCGTAATAAGCCATTGCAACGCAGTAGAGAGGTCGAGATAATCGGAGCTAGGGATTGTTGGGGAAAGTCTAAGGCAGGGAAAGAGGATGACGGAAAGATGGGCGAGACAGTCGCAAGCATGGAAGAAGGCCGAATACGAAGATGCGCAGGAAGCCAGACCTCAACCAAAGTGGCAAGATCCCAGCTAGAACTGTCCCAACATGTCGTGCATGCAGTAGCTTTAATTAATTGTTCGTAATAAAGAAGGGGAAATTAGTGTTTGTCCTCCAGGCTGACTGGCGGTTGGAGCAGTTTGGAGGAGTTGGACGGTGAATCATGAATGAACTAAACTTACTTTTGGGGAGGGGGCGGCGGCGCGGCAGAAAGCATCATTGGCCGGGGGATTGGGAATAGAGGAGGGCAACTGGCCAGAATCTTTACGCCATTACGGGTAACTACAAAGTACTGCTACCTCCTACGTAGTAGTTGGTATGCTGCCGCTGCCAACTACGCCGCCGGAGTACGTTGCTTTCTTGGATACTCCCCGGTCTCCTTCCTAACTCTGTAGCCCCAAGGTTGCAGCACGTTGCCCTGTCAGATTAAAGCAGCGAAAACAACGGTCTGTTTGCGACAAACTGTTAAGGCTGCTCCTTCAATTAACCTACTGGATCTAGAACTATTATTGAACCCCGCCGCGCTGCTTCGGGTCTTTCCAGTTTCCACAGAATTGGTCCCTTTCCTCCCCCCCC